>QLSR01001496.1:2002697-2097752 GCA_031780015.1 Citrullus colocynthis | reverse complement strand
TTTTTTTTTTTTTTTTTTTTACTTCAAGTTGGGAAAATAACAATGGAACTTCATAAGTATTTTCCACCACAATTCCAAGATTGATGTGAATACATTTGATGCAATTGAGTGTATATTCTTTTAATTAAAGAAGTGAAGAATTTTCTAAGGAAAGAAAAAAATAAATAAATAAATAATTTGGGTGCAAATGAACAAGGATGTTCCTAGAATTTATTTTAAAACTATGAAAGGAAATTAAGAAAAATTAAACTAATTTTAAAAGGTAACCTATAAAAGGTTTATTTGCAGTTATCCAACACAATCAAATCTAAAAATTGTTTTATTAGAAAATTCATCTAATCTTTCAAGCCTTAATTTTTTTTTTTCATAGTTACTGGTGAATTTAGACTTAATAAAATATGCTAAAGTTATAAAAAAATACCTGAAAAAAAAAGTTCAAGATAGAGTGTTAATGTCGAAAGAAATATCGCGATCTTAATTTTACATAGATATCAATAGAAATATCAAAAAAAATTGTCGATGTCCATAGATATTTTTAAAAAATTTATAAAAAATTAATTAATTAGTAAATAAACATTTTTAAGTTAGGTAACCTATCTTTTATTTATACTATATTTACATTAGTAACATTTTGTTGTTGTTGTTTATTTTATGCTTTATGGATTTTTTACGATATAATGGGAACATCGATTCACCTCTTATATCGATATCAAACACCATAGATATGATAATATCGATATGTTGACATAAATTAAATACAATGGGCAACTAATCATTGAGCCAATTAATATTTAATACTAACTTGTTCTAAAAAAAGACTTATATACTAATCCTAAGAGGATTAAGATGAACCCTAGGTCAATTTTCCAATAAATACATGATTATAGTTCCATACAAGGTAACTAAAACGTGGTCTTCATCTCCATTCTATAGTTATGCATCTCTGACTTTGGCATCAAAGTCTATTTATCTCTTCCCCAAACTACAAATTTACCTGTTGGGTCACGTGAAAGTTAGGTGTATTTTTCTTGTCCATATTTTTGCATCAACAATCATCAATATTTAATCCACCCAACTCTCCTCAAATTATTATGCTAGATAGAAGCTAAGGCGAGTTACAAAGGTCTTATTCTTTTAAGGTCAAAGGTTTCAAATATCCAATTCTAAGATTCTATTGGATAACTATTTGATTTTTATTTTTAAAAATTAAGTTTATAAATACTATTTGTTTCGTTATTCACCTTCTATCACTATTTTCAAAAAACTACGTGAAGTTTAAAAAAAACAAAACAAAAAAACAAAATAGATGTTTTTGTTTTTCAAAATTGACTCAAAATTTAAAAGTTTTTTAACAAATATAAAAAATATATTTAAAAAAACTAAAAGAAAACAAGCATAAACTTAGAAAGTTATCAGTCAGCCTAAACTCCGCTTTCATACTTGTATCTAAATTATCTCTCACCTTCCACTTTTGTTCAATTTCTTAACTAAAAAAGAAAAAAAAAAACACATTAAACTTTCAACTTGTACATTTAAAATAATTAATACATCTATTAATAAATAAAATTAAATCCTATTTTTAGTAAAACTCTAAAATTTCATGTATATTTCCTATACATAGTGAGTCAATACCCTAGTAAACACCAAAGTGATCACAATTTATCGTATACAAAATCAAAATTTTAAAAATAAATTAAACATTTTGTTTCAAATCTTAAATACCTCTATGAGACAAATTTTGAAAGTCTCGAGATTAAATTATTAAACATTTAACATTTAATATTTGTTGTTGAATAATTTTTTTTCTTATAAAAATGCGAGAGAAAAAGGAATAATGTGGTAGACAAATTGTATTTGTTGACAGCCTTTTTTCATTTCACATAATCCCTCTTCCCACCTACTTACAATACTGCCAGACTGTCCACGCGCCACCACGTACCTTCCATCGCACCACAGCCGTCCGATCTTCCTTTTCATCCTCCTTCGTACACGTGTCACTCATCCCACCGCTCTCTCCGCCTTTACGCTAAAAGAAAGAATTGTTTCCCCCGTCAGTATCACAAACTGCTATGTACAATCTGCCCAAACCCAGACACGTGGCACCTTTTCATTCGCCCCGTCCGATTGCAAATTATAATCACTATATCTCGCTTGTCGTTCTCGCGTTTTAATAATCTCGTACGTCGTCAATTTATCGCGCGATATTATCGCCGGGCCCATGGTTTTTACATTTCCAGTTCCCAACCACCAGGAAAAATTACATAAAAGTCCATCGGCCCAGAAATTTTGATCGAATTTACGAAATCTGCCATTAGAACGATACAGAGAAAGAGAAACAAAACGAAAGAGAAGAACACGAAATCGATTGAATATTGAAGAGAAACTTACAAATAATGTTCTAATTTTTTGTTTCCAGAAACCAGAAAGGAGAAGGAAGAAGAAGAAGAAGTATGGATTGAAGCAGAAATATAAATCGAAAAATTAAAAATAAAAGAGATAATTCATAATTATCAATCAAACACGATGATCATGATATTCCTCGCTCCCTCTCAATAGATCTGTAATCTCCGAGGGAGAGACTGCAGGATTTTATAACCTTCAAATTCCGTAGAAATTTTCTTTTTCTCTTTCGAGTCCACGATCTTAAATTTGACATATCAGATCAAATATGATTGTTCTATCCTCGTTTTTTTTTTCCTTCTTTTTTGATTTTTTTTTATACAAATCAGACTCTAACGATCTTCGGCGCTTTGACGACTGGATTTTCCCTTGCTATCGCATCACGACCGGCGGCCTTGTAATCGAAGCTGCAATCATGGCGATCGGAGTACCGGTGCTCAGCGCAAAACAGCTCCCCACATCGGCACCGGAATCCGGTCAATCCGACTCTCTTTCTGCATCCGGAGCATCGATTCACCTGACGCTTGGCAGATTCCTCAGATTTGAACCGATCCATGGACATGTTCCTGCTACTGTCACGAACGGAATCCATTAGTACAGGCGATCGAGATCTAGATCTCGAGCTTTTCTCACCGGACAACTTCCGAGACGCGGATATTCCATTATTTGAAGACGAGGTGGCGGTGGTAGTTGCTGTCGCCGTTGTAGCGTTAAAGCACTTCTGGCACATGTTATTGGTGGTCGGATTACCGGTGAATCCGCAGTTGTTGACGCACAACGTGATGGTCTCCGGTACCTTCAACTCCGTCTCCTCCTTCTCGGTCCTCTGAGCCATATCTCCGATCCGATTCAAGATTTACAACAAAATCAACAACAACAAAGAATTGAGAAAGAAAAATTCTGAAATGAATTTTGGGGATTTGTCGAAGGAGGAAGAAGCGAGGAGCGGTAATATGAAGGGATGGAAAAAGGGGTCGTGAATGGCGATAGAATATGGGCCTCATACACACGCGCATCAAACAATTTCTCCTTTTTTTTCTCTTTGACATAAATACCCTTCTCTTCTTTCTCTATTTACCTTTATATCTCTCTCGTGGTCCTGGAATAGGTCTGACGTTGCAGGCCTTCGTTAAAAAAAAAAAAAAAAAAAAAAAAAAATTATTGCATGTGGCCCTTTCTATTTTTATTTCCGTGGGTCCGCTTCCTTCAGCCACATCATTTTTTTTATCTCAACCGCCTTACAATGCTCATTGGCTACATGTAAGTCAATCGGTAGGTCGTCTCCGGGGTCTATATTTTCCATCATTATTCCTATTCCACCCCCCCCCCCCCCCCCCCCTCTCTTAGTAATATAAATATCAAATTTTAGATTAATCCTTTTTTTTTTTTGTCCTTTTTTTTCTCTAATTCAACAATTACCGAGGTCGAATAAACTAGGGAATTCTTTTAGATGATAATTGATGCATTATTTAATTCAAAACCAGTCCAACAGTCTTATCGTAGTTTTACACAGTTTTACACGTGGCAGAATTTTATCTTTTATTTAATTTTTTAACTTTTTTTTTACATGAATTGATTTAACCCTAAAAAGATGAGTGGAGCATGAATTGCATCAAGAATTACTCTTGTTTAATTGACTCTACTCGAATTGATAAAAAAATTTGAGAAAACATATTTTTAATTTTTTGACTTTCTCGATATGTTCTTACGAATTTTACAATTTACTCATCAATTTAATGCACACATTTAATTTCAGTCAATGCATAAGATTCACTTTCCATCCGTTTAAATTCTCTAACAATTTGGTACGAAACATTTATCTTATAATTCATTGAGTATATATCATCTACTTTGCTTAATAATCCTTCTATAATAATATATTTATGTGCTTGTTACACTCTATATAGTCACTACAAAATTAGAAGAAAAAAAATTGATGGTTTAATCTTATACCTTAAAGTTCTTATATTAAAAACTAACAAAATATAAAATTTGCTAAACTCATCAAAGTCTATGACTTTCACCAGAGAAAAAAAAAAATTATATCAAGTGTTTGTTTTTTAATTCGATTAACATACTCTATAGAATGTTGCATAACAATTGTTTAAATAAAAGAAAATCAATATAATGCAACAACTATAGCAAATGTGTTTAAGTGGAAGCAAAATAATCGAACATTGTGTATGTGTATATATATATATTACGATAAAGTTAGGTTTATTTTAATACCTTTCTTAATATTATAATTAAAAGATAATTTACCAAATCTCCAACTTTAAAAAAAAAAAATACATGTCAATTAACACTAAACAAATTCACATTCGCTATTTATTTTAGCTTTTCTCTCATTTTTATATAAAAATTGTTTTAGCACTTCAACTTTTTATTTTTAATCATAAAATAATGAGTTATTTTCAAATATAAAAAATTGAACTAAAATATTTATAAATATAGTAAAAAATTTTATATTCTATCTGTGATAAACCGCGATAGACTACTATCTATGTTTATGTGTCATGACACATACAGATAGTAGTCTATCTCAATCTATCACATATATATGGTAATATTTTATTATTATTTATAAATATTTTTAACAATTTTATCATTTAAAATAATTTACAATAAAATAATTATATAAAAATGTATTTTTTTTAAATTAAATATTTAAAGAGTTCTCCCAATCTATCACATATATATGGTAATATTTTATTATTATTTATAAATATTTTTAACAATTTTATCATTTAAAATAATTTATAATAAAATAATTATATAAAAATGTATTTTTTAAATTAAATATTTAAAGAGTTGGGACTCCAAATTTACGTTTTGTTTTTATTCTGGAATGAGTGTTTGGAATAATAATAAATAATTTAGAAACAAAACCGTTTTTTTTCACTTTTCTAAATATTTATATTTTTCTAGGAAAATTGTGAAACCACCCCGGAGGTGTAATTCACTCTCAAACTTCTAGTTATAAAAAATTGAGTCCTCAAACATATATACGTGTTAAAATTGGACTCTTAAACTTACGTTATTATAGAAATGGTAACAATTGTATAAGTTTGAGAGTTCAATTTTTATCGATTGAAGGTCCGATTTTAACACTTATATAAGTTGAAAAACTCAAAGTTTAAGAGTGTAATTACAACTATCACCACACTTTGAGGCGATTTCTACAATTTGTCATATCTTTCATTAATTACTCAAAACAAACTTGTATTAAGGAGAGTCTCAAACCAACTTTTGTGAAAAATTTAACCTCGTGTGTCAGGAAACTTCTATTACAAGTATTATACTCCATTTATTCGTACCACCATCGTATTGAAAAATGACATTTCTTACTATTCGATAGCATAATTATGCATGATACATAATCAAATATTTTCATTAAAAAAAACCAATATGTGGGGTAGTAGTATTTGTACGCTTAATTTCAAGAACTAACAAAATTTAACATGACAATCAAACAAGGTTTTAATTGCCATATTTTTATACGAAATAAGTAGGTTTCATGTTTGAATAAATAAATAAGGTTGAAATATCATTACCATATGTAAGAAAACGAAGTCACCATTATCCCTCTTTATAAATGTTCACAATAAATTCACATTTGTATATTTTTTTCAATGAAATTTATTATTATTATGTTATGAATTAGTTCAATGAATAATAATTTCAAACTAATACTATAAGACTAATTCTAATATATATAGTAATTAAAAAGAAATAAAATTTGAAGTTCAAACCTTAAAATAAAAATGAAATATTACTTACCATGCATTTAGTTATTTTCATGTTAATAAAAATGTCCTTACGTTCTTTTAAGTACAACACAACAATTGTAGGATAGAAAATCGAACCTCCCACCTTTTGGATGAGAAGTCATGCCAATTATGGTTGAGCCACACTGATGTAACACAATACATTTAAGTTGGTAAGAATATTTATTTAGGTTAAAATATCATTTTGGTCCCTATATTTTGAAGTTTGTTCAATTTTAACCCTTATACTTTCAATAAATTTTAAATTTAGTCCCTACTACTTGTTTTTTTGTGGATTTTTCCATCATTTTTTATTTTTTATTAACATTTTCTCCATAGGTTTTGAAAACATATTCACATATTGTGTTTAAGCATTAAAATTATTATGATTATATAATCAATTTCGACAAAAATTAGCTTCGAAAGATTAAACTTGATTTATTAAAAATAATATGTATTAAAATTGAACGAATTACAAAGTATAAGTACCAAAATGATATTTTAGCGATTTATTTATTATAGGATAATGTTACAATAATTGAATGAAATAGACATAATTGGATTAAAATTCAGGAACAATTGGAAAGGGCAAATAGGTAATTATCCAACGTACACGGGGAGCCAGGTGGAAGTGATGATGGAGAGAGAGAGAATATATTATTTTAAAGGCACGATTAATTATACATTAATTTTTAATTTAAATAAATATTAGCATAATTGTTTTAAAAATATTTAGAGAGAAAAAGAAACGGAGGCTTTTGAAGCCGCCCAATCTGACTGCAAAGCAGCGGAAAAGTTCTCGGCTTACGCCTTTCGGAAAAGGGCATTTTCGTCATTTAGCTCGGCACCATTCACCAAGCAGGGCACAGCAGCAACAGAGCAACAATAACAACGCCTTTTTTCTTTTTTTCTTTTTTCTTTTTCCATATTGACACGTGAAATACACGTGCTTCTTACACGCGTCTCCCACTTGCTCCTCACAACGTTTAACTGAAAAAAAGTCTTTACACGCCAAAAATCTCTCTCTCTCTCTATAAAACTGCAAAATCAAAAGAGAGAATTGAATCTCCAAGCATACTTTTGATTTTTTTAAAAAAATAAAAGAAATTAATTTTTTTTTGTTTATTTTTTAATCTGATTAAGATGAGTTGACCCGGCACATTACTAAACTCAAAACCGTGTGACAATTTCCTCTGCAAAAGTAAAATTTAGATATTCCGTTTGTTATTTATTTATTTTTAAAAAAAAAAAAACAGTTTTAAAAAATGAGTTAAATTATAAGTTTACTCTATAATTTTTTACATGTATTTTTATTTGATCTTAAAAATGTTTAGATGGTCGTCGATGAACTTTCGATTTTGTATCTAACAAATCATAAATTTTGAAAATGTGTGATAGGTCCCTCGACTTTCAAATTTATATCTAAATAGTTCGTATTGAAAGTTTAAAGACTTGTTCTTTTTTCCTTTTAATATATTTGTAAATGTTCGGGTCAGTTTACACGTACCTCGACTAATCTCCTGAGGCAACTCGTATGATCCTACAACATTTAAGTGTCAAGAAAACTCGTAAGATATTAAAATCCTTAAGCGGCCACCGTGAATTGAACTCATGACTCCTTAGTCTTTTGCTTTTTTTTTTTTATTATTATTTTTTATGTTCTCACTACCAGTAGGAGCAATCCATGATAGTTAAAATTTAAAGACTTAACGAAACACACAATTGAAAGTTTAAAGATTTAGACACTTTTCTTAGAAAGCATATATACTAATCAATTTACACAAACTTCAAAATTTATAAATTAAGTTAAAAATACATATAGTAAAACAATTTAATTAATTTATAGTATATAATAATTTATTTCATGTGCTTTCAATTATGTGACAATTAAATCTTTAAATTTTAGTATATAATAATTAACATTATGTATTTCGAAGTTCATTTTGCATGATTTAGTCACCGTTGATTAATATATTCGTTAAAATTTAATAGAAAAATTTGTATATGTAAATTGATAAATCAATAAACGGTTACATACTACAATTTGTTGATTAAAACTTTATGAACTAAATTTGATGACTAAATTGTTTTTGTTACAAAAATATCTTTAAGTTTAAAGCGACTCATTCTAACTTTTTTTTTTTTTTTTAAGTTTTATTGTTAAAAATGCAACTATTATTTTATATGAAAGTCTTGATGAGGAAAAAGGAAAAAAAAATATTTGCAAGAGCTTACTGATCAAAGTTTTATATAAAGGATTTTGATGACGGTAACTGTTACAAGAATATACTTCTCAAAGAAATACTATAGATAATAATATTTATTAAAAAAAAAAAAAGCTATTTTAATCATTAAAAAACACAAACACATTTAATCTTTCTACTTCTACAGTGGATTTAGCATGTTTTCATTTTTTTTACTACAATAAGCCAATTTTGGGTTGACTCGGGAGAAAGTATTTTTAAAAAAACTCATTTTTATATAAATTTTTTTGATAAAAACATTTTGAAATACACTTTAAAATTTGTTTTGAGTGATTGCCAAATACTCCAATTTTCTCCAAAATGACTTATTGTTTAAATTATATATTTCAAACGCACTCTAAATGTAAAGTAAAGATTTGAACATCCAACCAACAAGAGAAGTCGTTTTATATAGATATAAACAAAAATAGATGGTTAAACCAGTGAAAGTCATGCCAAAATATTGGCTTCATATATTCATCAAAGCACGTCGTATAAAAGGGTAACTTTTTAACTAAAAAATGTCATTTGTGGTGGTCAACCTAAAGAATTTTTTAATTGTTTATACATATCTACCCACATATACACGCGCATGTATATATATTTCCCTCATGTTGAAGGTTCAAATTTTTACTGAAAGGATACTAAAATAGAATGTCATAAATTTAATTAGCATGTTTGTTGATTTACAAATTTGGATATAAAGATTTCACTTGATCTCCTTAACGTAAATTTGTAATTCAAGAAATACATGACTTGCAAAAGAAGAGGAATATGGTCACAAGGAAGTAATTGCCACAAATGTCTCCGATCCTTAAGTAAATGATTTACTTCTCCTTCTCCTCTTGAACTTTGGACTATCAAATATTTAATCTATCATTAACTTCGTCAAATTGACCATTATTGACTTCATCTTCAATCCAGACCAATAGTGACTCTCCTCGTCTACCGTTCATTTAAACTTTGGTTTGGATATTTTAACCTCAGACCTTGTTTACTATTCCATTTAAGTTTAAATAAAGGTAAATTTATTCAAAGTTCAAATCTACTAGTTACATTGTCTATAAGATTTTTATTTTAAAGAAAAAACAAACTTAGATTAAGGTAATGATAAAAATATCAAAGATATATAACTTATATAAAATGTACAAATGGAAAGTAAACTTGTAATTTAATCTCACTCTAATATAAAAGCTGAATTAAGGAAAAAAATTTAGAAAAAATGGCTGTATACGTAATAAGTGGAATATTTAGAAATGAAAATATTGTTAAGAATAAATGTGAAGAAAGTGATGACATGATTGGGATATATTAGAATAGAAAGAATGAATTAGTGGGAATAAGCTGTCGTCCATTTGGGAGAAGCATTAAAGAGAAAGTGTCGCGATTTGATACGGAATCGCGATTATTTTTATTTCTAATTAATCCTTCTCCTAGATTAATTTAATATCCACGCTGGCTACTGGTGGGGCCTACTACTGCCAACCCGGTTGGCAAATTGGTCATATGACCGAGTCAAACGTTGACTTTTTTTTTTAATTTTTAATTTTTTTTTTTTTTAAATTCTGACTCGAATTATTAAAAGAAAACCACAAATCAAAATTTATTTAAGAGGATTATAATTAAAATTGATTAATAGATACGATGAAAGTAAGTATTTAGTGAAAAATCAAAATTAAAGATATAAATCTTGAAATAAAATTCAAATTTTAATTGTGAAATTGTAATATTTTGAACATAGAGATTGAGAGTGCGTTTAGATTGACTTTACAAGTGTATAAATAAGTGTTTATAAGTGAAAAAATTATAAAAAGTTGAAAAGTCAAAAATAAAGTTAATATACTAATTTAGTCCATAAGTTAGAGAAAGTTATAATTGGTTGGCCATATAGTTTCCCTTAATGCTCGTCTTAGGTAGCTCACCAAAACACATTTGATCCCAAAATGAAATCAACCTTCATTGCAACAGTTCCAAGGACGAAAAAAAAAAAAAAAACCTAGGACTAATAGGTTTTCATTTTAATAAAAGTTTTTGTTTGTAATTTTTCTAAAAGAAATTATAAACTTCAATTACGATCCATTTAAATAAACATCGCTTGAGACTTAATAGTTTTATCGATTAAACTAATAAAATTTCATATGTGAATCAACTTGGACTCTTCGTTGTGACTACTATTGAAACTTGTCCATACATAGATTATAATAGTCTATTTTGTTAACTTGACATTTAAATAAGTCTACCATATGTGTAAGAATGATGCATTGACTTATTTTAAATGTAATCTCAATAAAGAGTTTATATTGATTCACATATGACAGTTATTTAATTTTCAAAATTTTTAAAAATGATAAATTAGTTTGATGTTAATTTGACTGCAAAGCAATCAATATTATTCTTTTTTTACATTATTGTGGAGCAAGATAATTGAACTTTTAAATTTGGAGTCGATAGTACAAACTGTGCTGGTTAATCAAACTCATTTTGCAAAAACCAACCAACTTGAAAATTATAAAAGTAAACATCTAATTCAACCTTGTTTTTCTCGTTTATTTCCAATCAAGGAATATGCTTGGCAAAAGACAATCCTATTAATTTTTTTGGAAGCACAATATATCTTACTTAGTTATTCGAAAGAAAAAATAAAGACACGATTGATACTTTTGTGAAGAGTTCACAAACACACTTTAAATGATATTTCTTTGTTGAAATCTCATTCAAAATTCCACAACTTTTTTAATGAAATTCAACTAAATGACACATTATTCCGTTTTTTATTAATAAAATAAAATAGAAAAATCTAACTACAAATCTCTTAGTCACTAATACTCAATTGAGTTATTTATTAAAGTTTTACGTTAATGGAATTTTATTATTTTATTATTTTTTAGTTTTAAAATTTTAGCTCGATATTTTAAAATATTGGTGAAAAAGTGAATATCAAACAAATAAGTTTATAAATAAAAGTAGTGTCTATAAATTCAATTCTTAAAAATCAAAACCAAAAGACTTATGGAATGAAGCCTAAGATAAATAAATCAGCTTGAGATGGATGACAATGACTTGGCATGCAAGGTCAACCATCAAAATTGTTTTTACTAATTTTCTAATGTGTATATGTATAGCGATGTTATTTTCTTACCAATTTAACAATTTTGATGGTTGACTAAGACTTTGAATACCAGGTCGTTGTCATCCAATTTAATTTAATTAATCTATTTAGTCCTAGTTTGATAATAATTTGATTGTTTGTTTTTAACTTTTAAAAATAAATTTAGAAACATTATTTTCATCTTCAGGCTTTTCGTTTTTGTTATCTATTCCACTAATATTTTGAAATATCGAGCAAAAATTTGAAAAAAAGAAAAATAGTTTTTCAAAAGTTTGCTTTTATTTTAATAGTTGAATAAAAAAAATCAAGTATTTCTCTTAAAGAAACCACAGTACCCGACAAAAAAAATTAAGAGTAAAGAGATATAATTAAAATTTGAAAACATAAAACTAAAAACAAAATTATTACCTAAGTCTTATATATAAATATAAAGAAACATTGTCCAATTCATGGTTATTGTTTGATAAACAACTTCTTTTATTAGAATATTGTAATAAAATTATTGTTTTTATCATTTTTTTATTAAATTGCAAGTTAGGGTAGTTATCAAATAGAGACCTAGAAACTAATAATATGATTAAAAATAAAAAAATGAATAAAGTAATATCGGTCCCATTCTTTATGTTACTTTCATTTTTCTCATTTATTTTTCCTTTAAAATGATCAAACCTTCAAAGTCAAAGAAATGAAGTGCATATCAATTGTTGAAAAAAAAAGAAAGAACTACATATCAATCTTTGTGAACAAAGTTCGCTTTACCTGTTGGGGTAAATATATACTAAACGAAATGCAAAAAGAAAGTTATATTAAGAAAGAGGGAAAAAAAGAAAAGGAGGGGCAATTTAGTAAAATTACCATATGGCATTTCATTTATAGTTTGAGAAATTAAATGAATTTGTAGCTTTAAATAGCAAATACCAAGAATGCCACTAGTCTTTCCTTTCCTTTCATGGCTGCCTTCTTTCACATGTTTTTTGCATGAGACATCCTAGACTTTTTGACTAACTTATTAGGACAATGAACTCCCCACCTTTTTTTTTTTTGCCAAATTTTATTTCTATAACTCTTTTTCTTTTATTTTTTTAAAATTTGATTATTAATTAAAAAATGCTAAATTATAGAAAACATTCATGAACATCTGTATTCTATGTTAAAGAAATATTCCTTAACTTTCAAAAGTTTTTACAACACTCTTAAAGTTTTGTTAAAAATCTTTTACGGTTAGTTTTTTTTTTATAGAAACTATTAGTATTTTGTTTAAAAAATATCCTTGAGCTTTCAAAAGTTTCAATACCATTGTCAACTTTTTTTAAAAATAAATATTTACTATTAGTAGCTTGTTTCAAAAAGACTTATGAACTTTCAAAAATTGTATTAGTATTCTTAACTTTAAAAGGGTTTTAAAAAACTCTTATCAATAGTATATAGACAAAAATTGTTCATTTACACACCTTATAATCTCCCTCTTCTATTTTACTTATTGCTTAATACTTGCTTCTTTTCCCGTCATCTTTTCAATTCTTCTTCAATACCTTCTTACTCCACTTTTTTCATTTTTCAATCTCTAAATCTACCCCTTGAACGAAGGTATATAGATTACAACAAAAAGAAAAAAAAAAACAGCATAACTACTTGAAGGAGCCATTCCATTTGACACAGGGAATTGAGGATAAAAATTGATAAAGATTTTTTATATCCTTGTTTGTTACAAGGTTTTTGGATTGGACATAGGTATATCATATTCCTAAACATCTTATTTGTCTATCGATAATAACATTTTAAATTTTTTTAAAAGCTAAAGATATTGATGCAACTTTTGAAAATTGATAATTTCGAATTGAGATATTAAGCCAAATGAATATTTAAAATGAAAAGGATCATGACAGTGAGAAAACTCAAAAAGAAAACTCTTACCGTTTTTTGGAATTAAAAAATCATGGCCCAAATCTGAGGGGCCCATTTAGAGTAATTTTGCAAAAACAGGGCCCAAACACAACGAGGAGCTGCAAAGCGATACGTATTTACGAGTTTCCACTGGCTAAACTAAACCCTTCCATTTTTCATTTTTCATTTTTCATTTTTTTTTTTTTTGCTTGTTCATCTCAAATCTCTCTCCCTCAGCCATGTGCTCTGATAAAATCCCTTCTCCTTTGCTTTTCCGTGTTTAATTTCCAGCCGCTTCCCTTGTTAATCGGTTTTCTGCGTCGAGTTTTCATAGGACAGGAGTCGGTGGAACCGGCTAGGGTTCATGGAAGCTCCAATATTTGAGGGTCTGAATATCAATTGAACTCCGTTGTTGTTAGTGTTAAAAGTGAGCGTTCCGTGTTCTGGATTGTGAAGCTTCGTGAAATAAACGCGTCGGAGATGGGGAGTGAGGATCGTGTCGATGATCGGACGTTCAAGGTTGATTTCACTGGCGAGGGAATGGCGAAGCTCAGAGAGAGGATAAAGCTGAAGATGAAGGAATTCATGGGCGATTATACTGACGACACTCTCGTGGTACGGACTACCCTAGCCTTTTTAACATTCATGTGCCTGAGAGGTTTTTGCCAAGCAATGAGATTATCGGTTTTGTGACGATCTGCCTGGGTGTTTTAGAATTTCTCTTAGGTTATTCATGTGAAGGCTATCTTCGTCTTCTTAACTGGTTGTTGAGGAACGTGTTTGGTTGAAGAAATGGGAATGTAGTATTTGTCGGTTGTTATATATTTGCTAATGCCGAATGAAAACAACAAATAGTTCTTATTCTTTATATGCTATGGAATTCGCGAACGGTTGATGGTTGATGTCTAATGAGATGTATTCCTACTCAATGCTATATTTTATTCATCCAATGGAGACTGCATCTTATAATGTGATATGCAATAGCCTATTTAAGAATTTGGTTAGCCGTCACCCTGTTTATCTGTCCGCTCCTTTTTGAAAAAACCTCCCTGAGCTAGGTGAACTTGCAACTGAGATTATTCATTTAGTGTTTGATGGGCGGCTGTTTCCATTTCTCATTGATAAGATGTAAGTACATTGAATTAATGAAATGTACAAATAAAGGAAGAATCTAATTAGCATAAAAATAATAGTTGAAGTTACAAAATAGCCTTTAACTATTACCCCCGGATGTGATAATTAAAATAATGTTCTCTTGAAATAACTAAGAAGAGTTGGCAATAATCTTGTGGAGGCAAGAGATTGAGATTGAGCAAATTGGATGAAAATATGTCGTGCTCTTTGTCTTTGTACTAGATTTTTCTGTTGGAGGGATGTATTGAGAATGTCATTATGAAGAAAGATGTTGAAGTACTCATAATATCTTCCATGAGCGTGTTTGAAGAATTCTAAAAGAATTTAGTGGCAAATCCATTGTGTATTTGATCTTTTTAACTCCCAAAATATAAGAAGCTTAAATAATTTTGTCTACCCTAAAGTTGCTTCTATCTAAACCAAAGCAATCCTTCGGGGCCACTTAGGTCGGGATCCGATCTGGATTGGTTGGGTTAAATTTTACCACCTCTTTCTCTGAGTATGGATACTGGAGAAAGCAGGAAATGCCGTTTGAATGTGTGTGGAAAGAGCTAGAGTTATAATCTCCTTCCCCTCTTGATACATCTCCTCCTGTGTGCTACGTGGATTTCCAAATTAGATCTCTGAGTTGGGATTTGAGATTAGCTTTAGAAGATTGGTAGCTTCAAGTAGGGAAAAGTTTTGCAAGTGGTCTAGCCCTTTGGGATCAACAAGAATTTCAGCTTTTTCGAAGGTTTCATTTTTTCAGCAAGTTTTTCATCTTCTTTAATTTGCAAACCAAACCATACCTAAGCCAACCCTCAAGATTAGAGTATAGTTCCGCCAACTTTTGGAAGTCTTCGAGAAATTGTTGTGCTTGAGCTTCATATTTATAAATTTATAGGACAGGATCTTGTTTGATACCAAAAGATTCTAGAAGGGTTAATTAGTTGTTGGAGTTAGGTGTTTCAGGGTGTTTTAACTCTAGAATTGGAGATTTAGAGGAACCAATCATGGGAGACTAGAATCTAACAATGGACAAAACAAGCCATGTTGGATCAAGTTGACTTGGCTCTGTTAGGACATCAATGAGGGAGAGGTTGTCAATAACCTTGTCAAAGAGCTTTGTGCTTTTGGCAGGACTTTTGGCGATGAATTTCTCCCAATTTCATTAAGTGCTATTGAAGTCTCTTCCTACTACATTAGCCATAACAGCAGCACCCAAGATTTTCCAATTTACTTAAAAAGAAACCTGGATATAAACATCTCGAGAGGTGCCATAAATATTGAAAAGCCCAAGAAGAAGAAAAAATAGCAGGGAAAACTTGATGCTTTAAGAGAAAGGTCGTAGCCATAACAAAGGTACCCAAGATTTTCCAATTTCCTCCAGAAAATTAAAAAAAAAAAAAAAAAAAAAGGGAAAACTTGATGCTTTAAGAGAAAGGTCGTAGCCATAACAAAGGTACCCAAGATTTTCCAATTTCCTCCAGAAAATTAAAAAAAAAAAAAAAAGATATCTTGATATGGACATCTTGAGAGGGTCCGTAAATATTGGAAAGATGAAGAAGGAAAAGAAGTCCAACCCAACATCTATAGAGGTCCAATTAGATTTGATAATCTTTTGATTTGTACAGGGAAGCTATTAAAGAATCAGCTTCTTACGTTCCTTCAAATATTCATGAATAAGCCACATGATCTCTTTCATTTTCTAAGTTATTTTCTTAGTTAATTGAAAACTTGAGGTTTGGAATCTATCTGATTCTTTCATCTTCTTCCCTTGCCTTTTCTTCTGTTTGGAGGGAGTAGGAAAATACAAGAATCTATAGTTTTCATTAACCCTTTATCCAAATTGTCATTGTGAAGAAAGCCATGGTCATCTCTCTATTAGAACAAGGAAGGCCAAGAAAAAACTGCTTCATCTTCAACCCCAAGTTGTTATGGGGTCAAGGAGGATTTGAAAGGTTATCTACTCAACTCTTGAGGGAGTCCAGCCATCTCTTAGGCAGAGGAGTCTAGCTTGGTTCACCCTTTTGGATATGAGGATTGCTGTATTATGTGGACTGGTTGGGGCTAATTACCTCTTGGAGAGTTGCGAGAGTCCTGGTAGTTCTCATGGAGTTTTCTTCAAACCACACTGGAGACATTCATCTTGATAAGAAGATGCCGTCTTTAAGAGAGCATTAACCTTAGTATCTTGCTACTTTTTCTTTTTCTTTTTCTTTTCTATTGACTCATTGCTCTTCTTTCTTTACATTCTTTTGAATTGCATTTCCTTTGAACTCGTTCTTCCAATTTTCATGGTCTTAAATTCCTGCCCCCTCCACAAAAAGTACTAATAACATTTCATTTTTCTGGAATCTGAGAGGCTTTTACTTGCTATCTAGTGCACTTTTGAGTCACCTTAAGTAGAAGACATTATTTAATACAATGGATATTGATGGGATTCAGTCGGGAGTTAGATATCTCCGCAAAAAATACCAAAAACATTTTCCATTTTTGGAATCTTAGAGGTTTTTACTCGTTGTCTAGTGCTCCTCCGAGTCACCTTAAATAGATGTTATAATTTTCTTCAAGTATCTTTGAGGGCTTCATAGGCTTTCAAAATGCAGTGAATACGGGGTTAATTTGTTCATTTTATTGACTTGGTGCTAGATAAAGAAAGGTAATTGGAGAACTAGTTTATAACTGGCTGGGGGACTTTTGCCTCCATTCCTTGTTCCCCTGCCTTTATCATTCCTTTGCTTTCAAAAATTGTTTTGTGGCCTCGATTCTTCTGCCACTGGGGACTTCCTTGTCTATCTCTCTTGGTCTTGGTCATTCCCTTATTGATTGAGAATCTTGAGACATTACGACTCTTCTAACCTTAATTGGTGATTTTGTTGTTTGGGAGGGGAGAAGTGATCTTCATTTGTGTAGGCCATTCCCTTTGGGGGTTCTTTTTTCTTTTTCTGTTCCGTAGCTCTTTCTTTCATTGTCGGGTGAATCCTTTGTCTTTGAGTCCTACCATCTTCTCACTGTTTTGGAAGATCAAAGTCTTGAAGATGGTTAACTTTCCTTGGTAGGGTTAATATGTGGATCGCGTTCATAGGATTACGCTTGAGTTCGAGCCCGACATTGCATCATTTGTAGGGGATCACCTGAGGATTTAGATCATCTCATGTGGTCCTGTTAGTTTGCAAGATTGTTGTTGAGCAACTTTTTGAGTCATTCTCCTTCAGGTTGGCTTATTGGAGAACTTGCAGTAGAGTGGAGTGATCTGGGTCCCTTATTAGGTTCCATACCTTGTTTGGGTTTCCATTTGTAAAGACTTTTGTAATTTTCCCTCGGGTCTCATTTTGTTTAGTTGAAGTCCCTTCTTAGAGTAGTTGGACTATTCTTGGGTCCCCCCCCCCACCCCCCCCCTGAACCAAAAAAAAAAAAAAAGCCCCGGAGAGAAAAAAATGTAAAAAAAAAAACCAAAAAATTTCCAATTTCCTCCAAAAAAATAAAAAAAAAAAAAAAGCCCCGGAGAGAAAAAAATGTAAAAAAAAAAACCAAAAAATTTCCAATTTCCTCCAAAAAAATAAAAAAAAAAAAAAAGCCCCGGAGAGAAAAAAATGTAAAAAAAAAAACCAAAAAATTTCCAATTTCCTCCAAAAAAATAAAAAAAAAAAAAAAGCCCCGGAGAGAAAAAAATGTAAAAAAAAAAACCAAAAAATTTCCAATTTCCTCCAAAAAAATAAAAAAAAAAAAAAAGCCCCGGAGAGAAAAAAATGTAAAAAAAAAAACCAAAAAATTTCCAATTTCCTCCAAAAAAATAAAAAAAAAAAAAAACTACTTTATGGAGCTGAATGCTTGGAAAATTATTGTGAGATGTGGGCATTTATTTAAGTGATGTATTGTTTAGCCTTCGAATATCCCTTTTTTCTCTCAGGTGGTGCTCTATGAGATTTTGGAATCTTTCTTCACTGCATTTTAAAATTTAATTCAGCATTATACTTATATATTTTTCGTTGCTAAAATTGTGTCCATGTTTCATTTTTTTCTATATTTAATGTAATATGGTTTGAATTTACTTCACAAACTGGGATTGAGAGCATCTGTTTGAAGAGATCAAGTTTTATTAAATTTAATGAATGTTCTTTCGTAGGAATACGTGATTGTCTTGTTGAGGAACGGGAGGCGCAAGGAAGAAGCACAGAATGAACTTAATGTATTTTTGGCAGATGATAGCCACTCTTTTGTATCTTGGTAATTTGATTCTCATCCCTCTTGTTCATATTTGTAATTTGGGTAGTAACTTGTGTTGAGTCATTCTTGCAGCCAGTTGACTAATTGTTTTAAGCTTCATTTCAATAGGCTGTGGGACCATCTGGCTTCAAGTATGGATTTATATGTGGCGCCGCCTACTAAATCTTCTGCCAATGAGGTGCCCAGACCAAGGTCTCCAGTAGCAAAGCCAGATACAATAAATAATTCTCACAATCTGGAGTCTGATTCAGAAAGAGGGAAGTCTGAAAAATTATCTAGCAGACGGCGTAATAGGGAATGGGGAGGAATTGCTAATGATGAAACCCGTGTTGTTCCAAGATCTGAAGTTAGTCGTGTCAAGCGTTCTTCTCCTGAACAGGTTCCTAGTCATAGGAAAAGGAACCGGGCTGATGATCATCAAGGCATTGAGGTTCATGATCTGACTTTTCTTTTCTAAGTTTGTACCTAGCGGCAGTTAACTGGGTTTTAAAATGTGAAATTTTTCTGGGAGGGGGAACCCATGGCCCCTAGGCTGTATTCTCTTCCTTGTTTTGAATATATTCCTTTTGTTTTTTCTTATTAAAAGAATAATAACAATTAAAAAAAAAAGTGAGAACTCAGAATTGGTTTATTTGTTTGTTTTTGGATTTTTTTCGGAAAATGTGAAATTTAAATTGGTGAAAGGCTATGGGCGGAGGGTTTGCTGAACAATATCTTGTTGTTCTTCAGTTTGCAATGCAATAGCTTTGAAATTTTAGGAACCCACAAATTTTTGTTTAAAACTACATGTTTTTATGTAGTTAAAATTTTAAGTAAATTTAAATAAAGTCCCCAATTATGGTGTACCTATTTGCCCTTATGCGTGTGTCTTGTTTTTCTTACCACAACGAACTCTTTATTTTCTTCTTCTGGCTATGTCGATATGGCTATGTTTAAATTCAGGTTTTTCTTTATGTAATACAGCTTTATTGTAATGCAACTTTTGGTGCTTTGGGAGTTTTCTTTCTCCCTCCATTTTGTTTGTCAATGAAATTGTTTTCCAATCCAAAAAAGGGTATGCTTAATTCATTTTTGTAACAATAATTTGAATGCTGTACTAAACTACCTTAGTTTTTGGTACTTTTAGTAATTGAAAATAATTGGTCCAGAATATTGGATGGTCTATCGATGCATTATTCTAATGGGAAATAAATTCTCACGTTTCTTGTTTTACAGAGGGAGGCAGCGTTTCAGGTAAGCATTGCTGCCCCTCGGCGGCTGCTCCAGTTTGCAATGCGAGATGCTGTGGCCACCACGAGGCCCTCTAGTGCAGCTAAGGAGCCCCATTCAAAACGTCTTCGTTCAGCAGTTTCTGCATCCAATAGTGACACAACGAATCGTTCTAGGAGGCTTGAATCTGTTGCAAAAGTTCCAAATCCTATGGCAACTGTTATTAAGGCTGTGACAGAGGCAGCTGAAGATGTGGTCAGAGTTAAATCCTCCAGTGTTTTTGACCGACTTGGTCGTCAATCTCGTGATATGGATTTAACAGAGTCCACTGGCCAACTTGCAGAATATGGAGTAACTTCTGTAGAGAACGATAAATATGGGAATATAAATCATACAGAGGATCGACCATACTCAGCCACCTATCTTGAGAGAAGCAATTATAGTGGAAAATATGCTCCCAATGAGGTCATGTTTGAACCTGAAACTGGATTAGCATCAGATTCTACATCTGAAAGTGAAGATGTTAATATTCAGGGTCACAGAGTATTCAACCAATCTTGGACTGCTGAATCAGGAGTAAGAAAGGGAGGCAATTTACGAACATTGCCATTCCGGACAATTGAGAATTCAGATGATGATCGTGTGACACAATATAAACAGAAGGATCAACCTTCCTTAGTTGCAAATTCCTCACGTGACATTGTAAATATCTCTGTGAATGTTAATACTTGGAAACCACCTCACTATCAGGACCCAGGGCAGACTCCTGAACTTGCTGGTCAAAAGTTTTTGCAGGAGAGTGAGTTACAAGGCACCAGATCTGCTGTGCAAGTTACGGAGAATGGTGAGCCAGTGACTCTTGTTAACCAACGAAAAAAGCCTGCACTAAACCTTCAGAAAGAGTTCCAGAAACCTCCTTTATCTGCTAATGGTGGGCTCTCTTTTCTGGTTTCTGGCTCTTCTATTTAAATAATTGTTAGTTTGAACGGTTCTTTTGTTTATCTCTTTTTCTTTCTATTAATGAGGTTTCTCATTCTAGTTTTTCCCCATCATTGATCATCAACAATCCGTTTGGGCTCATACTTTATTATTTTCTAGTTGGTATTTCATTTTAAATAACTTTCTCATGTTACCTCACACAGGCCAATTTGCTGGAACTCGTCTTTTAGAGGAAGCCGATGCTCGAACCATCTTTGTTAGCAATGTAAAAAGTCACTCTTTTGCTGCTTCTGTGAAGAACTGGTGACTGTACATCGCCTTACGTTAATTTTTGCATACAGGTCCACTTTGCTGCTACAAAGGATAGCCTGTCTAGGCATTTCAACAAGTTCGGAGAAGTTGTAAAAGTCACCATAGTAACTGATGCAACCACTGGGCAACCCAAAGGGTGAGGTGTTACAGTTCTTTATTGTACCGCAGCTATCTCTTTTTGTTACCTCCACTGCAGACTACAAAGTTTCCTACTTTACTTTTTAATAAATTGAGTGATGTGATTGGAGCAGGTCGGCTTACGTGGAATTCATGAGAAAAGAATCTGCAGAGAATGCGTTGTCTCTTGATGGGACCTCGTTTATGTCTAGGATTCTGAAGGTACCTACCGTATTTCTGACATTTTACTTTGTAGTATGAACCATCACTCAAAGAAGAAGTGTTGGCAAACTTAACCTTCTTTTGTTTTTGGGAAAATTGGAAAAATCACTCCTAAAGTATGGTGATAGTTGCAATTATACCCTCAAACTTTAAAGTGTAAAAATTGAGGACTCAAACTTTTACAAGTGTTAAATTGGCCCCTAAAACTTACATAAATATAGAAATTGTAACAATGGTATAAGTGTGACGATTTAATTTTTATCATTTGGGAGTACAATTTCTATGACTATTGTAAGCTTGGGGTTCAATTTTACCATTTTTTAGAAGTTTGAGGGCCTAATTTTTACAATTGAAAGTTGGAGGGTGTAGTTGCATCTACCACCATAGTTCAGAGGTGGTTTTTGCAATTTGTCTAATGAGCGTTTTTCTTTTTGTTAGGGAAGTTGTGTGGGCAACTGATATTTTTTACTTTCCTTCTTTCTAAATGGATTGTTATTCAAGGTTATGGTTGCTTTTCACATGGTCAGTGAATTTTTGCTGGTGTTTCCATGGCTAACTAAGCAGAGGGAATGTTAAATAAAGTTCCCGAAAATACTGAAATGTAAATGGATCTAGAGCAAACAGAAAAAATGTACAGGCTTCTTTCAGTTTTTGGCTTTATTTTTGTTTATTTTGGTTTCTCATTAAAAAAAAAAAAAAGGCGTTCAAGAATCTTGGCTGCATTTGGTTAACTTGTTCTTCCACTGGTATCATAATTTGAACATTTTTATCGTGATGCAAAAACCATGCCACATGATGACACAACTAGCATGATATGCTTTAGTCAAGTAGTGCTCGGTATCAGATTGATTAGAACCCAGACAGTTTGTTGAGGTGTGCTTCATAATGTATGTAATCAACAAATGAAGCTGCTAATTTGATTGATTTGTCAACTGCAGGTCGTAAGGAAAAATGCTTCACAATTAGAAGGTGCTTCAACTGTTACCTGGCCTCGTGCTGTGCGAGGCTCGCCATTTCCTACTCCTAGATTTACCAGAGTTCCATTCCTGAGGGGCGTTCCCGGTGGATTTAGGGCTCGTCCCCCAATGAAACTTGGTGCCAGGAGCATGCAGTGGAAGCGGGATAGTCAGACCAGAACTGCTGACAATGGAGCTTTTCTCTCTGGTAATTCTGTACCTTCATCTGGTGCTCGTAGTCTCACCTATGTTCGAACAGAACCTAAGCCAGCGGACAAGTAGGAGCCACTTGATTGAGAGAGTTGTTCTCTCCTCAAGCAATGTTCAATATTATTTTGCAGAAAGAAAATCAGGCAGATCCTCCCAAAATTTGTTTTTTCCTTTTTTGGTGGTTCATGATTTTTCGTGCATCATGGTGGAGGGAGGAGTTTGAGGAAGAAAGAGACCAAGGGAAGAGTATTTTTTCTTCTCTTTTTTGTTTCCATTGGGGAATGGAAATTGGTGAGTTGATAGGTAGCAAACTCATGATGGCGGTTCGGATGATTTCATAATTTTGAGCTCCCCCCTTCCCATTCAGAATTCTTATTCAGCTACTAGATAAAAATTTGTGAATAGGGTAAGAGTAGACACTTTTTGTTTTTGTTTTGACGGATATTGTGATATTTTGTAATTTTTATTACTGTTGTGACAGAAGAGAGAATGAAAAGAGGGAAAATACGAGTTACATGAAAAGAAAATTAATAAATTTACCTTAGTTTGTATATCTGCATGAGTTTTATTTTTATTTTTTTATTTTTTATTTTTCCAGTTTGTAAGTTATTAGAGAATGAAATGTCATGCAGTTTCCTGTGGGCAGGACCTTCCAAAATTTTCATCATTTAGGAGTTATGGATTGTATTACTCTCAGGATCTTAGAATGATGTATTGTTATTAGTCATTAAATTTATGTCTACTTAGAAGTTAGTTGAGATTATGAAGTGTTTGTGGTTAAGATAATAGCCCAGAGCAACCCTTCACATTCTTATTTGGCAACACTAGTGTTACAAAAGACATTGAACACACACTACCATGTCGTATAGGAATTAGTGAGAAGAAAGCGTTGATACAGCCAGTTGAGTTTGGTGCACAAACTTGAGTAGTGATATTATTATTTTAAAAGAGTGTAGTTGAAAAATAAACCAAAAATGCTTTGTCTTAAGAAGGAAGAGTAGTAGGAATTGCTTGTGGAATTAATTATTTCCACCCATAGCATATTATAGTATATGGTTCATAGGTAGGGAAAACTACCTTTTTAGCTTCAAAACTTTTGGATAGGGTATATATCTTTCTAGTCCCAAAATTTTCAAAATAGGTGCATTTTTAACCCTTCATTTTCAAAATAAAATATACCTTTATTACTAAGTTTTTAAAAATAAGTTTATTTTTAAGGAGTTATTGAATTATTTTTTTTAACTTTATATAATTATATTTAAAAAATAAACTTATTTTTAAGAAGTTATTGAATTATTTTTTATTTTAACTTTATGTAATTATATGAGAGTCAAATTGTAAAAACTAAGTCTATTTAGTAAGTTTTTAAAAATAAGTTTATTTTTAAAAAGTTATTGAATTATTTTTTTTAACTTTATATGAGAGGCAAATGGTAAAAACTATCCCCTAAAGTATGGTAGTTGCAATTATATCTTTAAATTTTTTATTTTAAAAATTAAGGCTTTAAAATTATATAAGTGCTAAAATTGAGTCAAATTTGACATTCAAGTTTATATAATTAAAAATTAAGGCTTTAAAATTATATAAGTGCTAAAATTGAGTCAAATTTGACATTCAAGTTTATATAAGTGTATATAAATGTTCAGTTGTATAAGTTTGAAAGTTTACTTTTTTATATATAAGTGTATAAAAATGTTCATTTGTATAAGTTTGAAGCTTTACTTTTTTATAATTTGTTAATCCAATTTCTATAACTATGGTAAGCTGGAGGATTTGTTTTAAGGTCCCTAAAAGTTTAGGGCCAATTTTTACCATGAAAAGCTTAATATTGTAATTGCTTAATATTATAATTGCAACTATCACTATATTTTAAAAACATACTCCAAAAGCGGCAATTTATCAATAATTTTATAAGGAAGAAGTAATTTTTTCAATATTATTTTTAAAGTTTAAAATAATAAAAATATATTGCAGGACTTTTAAACCTATTTAACCTATATTTAAAAATTTAGAGACCAAATGTTTTGGTCCAAATTCATATATTTTAAAAGACTTAAAGAGACTAAAAGGTAAACATAGAACCAAAAAATGGTTTAAAACTCATAGACTAAAAAGGTTTTAACCATGATCAAGATAAAATGAATGCTATGTCTTGTTTAGTGAGAAGACAAGAAACAAATTGGGGCATTTTCTTCTCTTTCATTACTTCACCAATCCCATGCTTTGGAGTTCGAACCCATCGTAACCAAAAAACAAAATGGACAAGTGAAGACATCCCAAAAAAAGTTCAATATTCTATGCAGATAGAACAAACACAAAAACACCCTACAAATTACAAACCCATTACTTTAGACGCCAAAAACACAAAGCAAAAGAGGGAAAACAGAATTGAAAGCAAAAGCAACAGTAGAAGGAAATGCAGAGCCAGCAGCCATTGCAGGCATTGGAGCTATCTCATCCTCAATGCCATGAACCTTCTTCATTTCTAGGCACACCATTGCAAATACCAAAACAACAGCAGCAAAAGGAGGGAATCTCATGGAGGAAGCCATTGAAGAGCAAATTTAGGAACCAAAAAAAAGGGCCTCAAAACTCTGCTTGATTGTCTGTTTCAAGAATGGGTTTTGTGTTTTGTTTTATAGGTGGAAAAGTTGGAGGGGGTGAAAATGGAGGGTTTTTTATGGATGCATGCTTTACATTTGGTTGTAGTTTGTAGATTGATCCATTAAAAGGTTTTATGCTGTGTTAGATGTTGATTTTGGATGAAGCCACCAGAAATTGATTTAAACTGAAATGATTTGTGAAAAAAGTAGTTTGTTTTTTAAGACTTTCATTTCCCTATGGAAGTGGGAAAAGCTTCTCAGTTTTGGACCATGAACTTGCCCTCACCCCATTAGCCAAATCGTCGGCCAAATGAGGTCCCCATGTCTAGCAAATATCAAGGAGTTGGGGGACTTTGTAGCAATAAAAGCAATAATACTTTTTTTTTTAATCCTATTTTGCTAACTAAGCTTTTAATTTTTTTTAAGTATTATATGGGGCAGGGAGATTCAAATTAAAGGTCTCTTGGTCACTAACATAATAGTTCTTGAAATTTTAAAATGTTTATTTCAACTCTCAAGTCTCGTTTGGTAGGCATTTCGTTTTTAGTCTTATTTTTTAAAATCAAGTCTATAGACAAATTTGAAAACTAAAAAAAGTAGCTTCTAAAAATTCATTTTTTTTTTGGAATTTAGTTAAAAATCCAACTATTGTTCTTAAGAAAGATGCAAAAACAAAAAATGAAATGAACACCAAAAGGGGCCTAAACTTTGTTTCATTTTAGTTTATTCAATTGTCCTTACTTTTCTACTTTTACTTTTAACAAATTAATAAAAGAACATCGGGTGTGTACTAGAATATTAATAATACAAACATGATTTGTAAGTTAGAGACAAACATAGGATAAAATAGATATTTAAGGTAGAGAAATAACATGACAAGAAGTCAAGTGATTATTTTTTTAAAAAAAAAGTTTCGAAACCAAAGTATAAATTTTAAAAGTTTAAAGATCATTAAAACAAACTTGAAAATGTAAGGACTAAATAGAACCCATTTAAAATTTAAAGAATAAAAAAGAGAGTTTAATTTTTAATTAGACATATCATTATAATTTTAGGTGCGATTCAAAATCTTAACCAATGAGAAAGAGTGTTAATGCGTTATTTGTTGATTTCTTCTCAAATTGGTTATAAATTTTGAAGTATTTTTGTTAATTAACATTTTAAAGTAATTTTAACCAATAATGTAATAAGTAAATAAATTTTCAAATATTTTATTTTGAATAAAGTTCTCTGATGTGGTTTTGGGGTTCTAATTGATATGAAGAATGTTGTGAAATTATATTGATTGATTCAAAGAATGTTGTCAAATAAAGCCTATGTATATATATACCCAACATGTACATTCCTCCACATATCAACATATTTTACTGTTTAGAGAGGAATATAGCTCCACTTATAACTTGTAAGTATGATTATAACTATAATGATTTCATTAGTATGACACAAATTAGTTGAACTATGCTATAGATAGTTAATTCAAATATCTATTCTCATGTGTTGTTGAATTAAAGAATCATTTATAAAAAAAAAAAAAAAAAATTACAGTTTTTAAGAGGAATATAGATATATGATTTAAGAATACTTAGTGAAAACATTTCCTATTCATATCACCTCATTTATAAAATCATTTTATTTGAGAAATGAGAAACAACTGTCTTTATGGAAATGAGAAACATCTATTACCTATCAACAACAATTGCACGGTGGAAGATTGAAGAGCTCGCATATTTGGAATATATGTAAACTAAATTTTTTTAAAAAAATAAAATAGAAAATAAGAATAAGAAAAAAAAAAAAGTGTACATAACACTCTCTGTGGGTATATAATAAGTAAACTACTCACTATTCAACAAAAAATATTTGATAACTTTCAAGCAGTCAAAATTAATTATATAGGAACTTTTTTTTTTCTTTTCTTTTCTTAGGTGTAGATGATTTTTTTTCAATGTATCTAGTGAAATTTTGTTATATTTATAAACATTTTTATTCTTTTTGCTATATTTAAAAAGAGGGTGGTATATCGATTTTGAAACAGTCTTTTCTACTTCAAAGTTTTTAAAATTGTAAAAGTGGGATAATCCAATTTGAGATGGTAATTGAGTCCATGGATGAAGTAATTTAGCTAATTATCAAAATCAAAGTATTAATTAAAGCGATGTATTATTGACTAATCATCGGAATTTTCCAAATTTAAAACAAAGTATTAAAAAAAAAAACTGACAATTAAGCACAAAGAAAACTCTTCCCAATATATAAATATCAACAGCACATTAACCAATCCCTCATATATTATCTCCCTTCCCCATTATCTCATCCATCATTGCAAGTAGTAGGCGGCGATGGAGAGCAACGAGGTGCCGAGGAGAGAGCCAATTGCCGGGAGAAGACTGGCGGCGCCGCTGCTTGGTCCAGGTGCTGGAGCCAACGCCTCATCGTGAGCCACGACGGCGCTGACGGTTGCGGCAGCGAAGAGGACGGCGCAGGCGATCTTCTTCATCTCCATTGCGATTTTTTAGTGTATTTTTTTTCTGGGTTTATGTGGCGTTTATTCGTTGAGTAGAATCGAACGATAAGGATCACCGAAAAACGCCTTCGCTTTGGAAATTGCTGCCTGAGGAAAATGAGATGGGATGAATGTGATTTATAGGTGAAAACTGGAGCGATCTTCGGTGGAAGGTAACTTGTTGAATTTGCAGAGCTATATTTAGAAGAAAGTTCCTGGTTTGGAGGGAAATAAGAGGGCGATTCGTGGTTGGGAA
Organism: Citrullus colocynthis; assembly: GCA_031780015.1. Classification (NCBI taxonomy): domain Eukaryota; kingdom Viridiplantae; phylum Streptophyta; class Magnoliopsida; order Cucurbitales; family Cucurbitaceae; genus Citrullus; species Citrullus colocynthis. The sequence continues at coordinate 2,069,679 of QLSR01001496.1, read as the reverse complement.
TTAGGGCTTTTTTCTATTTTGGGAATTTGTTTGAATTTGATCGTTTCTTTCTCTGTTTGCATCATTTATTTTAGGGTGTTATACAAATATAGCAAAAGTAATCAAAATATTTATAAAATTTAAGATAGATTTTCAACATTTTTGTCATTTAAAATAGTTTTTCTTTATTTTAAAGATATCACATAATTCTTAAATGTCAATATAAATGAACGAACGAACGAAAGTAGTATGAAATTTTTTCAATATTATTACAATATTAGAAGTTTTCTAATATTCAAACAATTCAACAAGTTATCCAACATAGTTTCTTTTCCTCCGCATAATACTATTCCATCATAATTTAACATATTACAAATTGTTCGTGCATCATTTTTAAAATATTTTTTGTTTTCTTTTTAATAATTAAAGTTGGTTGCATAAAATTGGATACATTACATCTTAGTATGCACCTATATTAGAAGTTAGTGTATATAACAAGATATTTATTTAATGAATGAGTTCAATCATGTATATATTCAATTGAATAGGTAGATCAAACAAGTGTTGGATGTATAATATGATAATGGAATATAGGGCTTAGAAAGAATGAGTCTAAGCCAGTGTAGGTATGGCTACTATGTAAGAGAGCATGTTTTTGTTGGCAATTCAGATTTTGTTTTATATTTTCTAATTTATCGAATTTAATAAATATGCGTATGATAGGTCATCCAATATTTTTATATTTTTAGTGTATCCAAACTTTAAATTTTAAACGGTAGAATTATATTTAAATAAAAATAAGAACGTTTAAAAATATAGTATTCATGTCACAACCTCAATTGATTTTTCTAAATTTAAGATATGTTATGTAATGTATTTTAAAGTATAAAATATTTTTTTTAAAAAAAACATAAAACGAGTTCATAAATCAATAAATAATAATTTATAATAAAAAAAAAACATAAAACGAGTTCATAAATTAATAAATAATAATTTATAATCAAACTAATATTTAGTACGTAATTATAACTAAGTTTTATGGTTTATGATTTAAAACGGTGGTTTAAATCAAAATTTAATTTCTAAATATGCCATCAAACACATACATGAAAATACGAAATACATCCATGTTTTCTGTTTCAAATTTCTATTTTCAAATTCTTTATTAATCAAACTCTTAAATATCTTAATAACTTTTTTTACAACCAAACGTAGTAGAATCAATTACACCAAACGTAGTAGAATCAATTACACCGCTCACTGGCGACAAAGAAAAAAGAATGTAATAATGGAAAAATGTGACCAACAATACAAACCATCACTTGATATGGAATCCAACTCTAAAATCAGTTCAATGACTTTCTTTTGAAGGTGTGAATTGGATAGAGGCAAAGCTCTTGAGCCCATGATGCCATAATGAATAATTTATCAAATCTTAATTGACCCATGGTGGACATATATCTACTTGGCTGGAGCAGTTATGTTCTAAACATAATAATAATATCATTATTATTTACAGAAGCAATCTTTTGTGTGGATCTTATTTGTTGAGTGCAAGAGTAATGTTTATTCTACTACATAATTCAATTAATTGACATAAAATATATAAATAATCTTAAGTTAGAAGTTCAAAACTCCTACTTAGAGAACGAATTCAAGAGAGAAAAGAAAACATAGCACCTTCCTTTACTTTCTTTTTGCGTTTTTATTTGATTAAATAAATTACAAATTCTGATTCCAATACCAATTTAGGCCACGTTTATCAAACCGTAATGAAATTTTTGTATTAAAATTCTATTGCTGAATCAATTGTAATAAGTTTGAATTGCAAATGTGATTGCATTTGCTTTTTAACTACGTTTACTTAAAATTATGAATTTTGTCATATTTACTACTGTTGTTGTTGTTACCACTTGAGCCTCAGAAGTAAAGGTAACAATAATGATAATATTAAAGATATCAAAATCCATAATTTTTCTTTTGAAACGACAACAATGGTACCAATAACGATAACGGTAATGATACAACTTCATTTTCAAACACAATTAGATTGAACATTCTCCACTCGTCAATTAATTTGCATCTTTTTATCAAATTTTGAAATGGACCCCATGCGTAAGTACAATACAAATGCAAAACACCAAAGGTAATCAAATAAAGCCCATTTTTTACATTACCATTGATTATTATGTTTTCACCGGAGTAAATATTGTCTTAATTCTTACCGTTTTAAAACTTTCAATCATTTCTTTATGATTTATATTAGTTTCAATTTAGTTCTTATGAGATAGCCAAACTTCAACCATACAAACAAAAACATTTCACGAAAAAACTTCTATTTAAGCAAACATAATTCAACTAATATACGAATGTGTTAATAATAAAAGACATGTAATTTGAATCTCCTCAACTCTTTGGTATAAAAAGCAAAAGTTTTTGAGACAGAACAATGGAATTCAGTCATATTGGCATTGGGTGACTAATTTGAAAATTTTTGAATTATTGTGACCAAATTTGTAATGAAATTGTAACCTTCTTCAGGATAAACAACGTATTTTTGGCTGTATTCTTGCGAGACTCCAATCAGCTTAATACATTGAAAGTAAAACAAAGAGCCAAAAATTCCCTGAATCACAAGAACAATTGCTATACCACCTTGTTTTCTAATGTTCTAGATTCTAGGTAACCACCCAATGTTTGCTAGCAAACAAGAACTCATCTTAATCTTGAGCATATCCAATAGACCAATACTTTAAAAACATACATCGTCTTTGGTCCCAATTTGTTTTCAATTTTCTATTTTTGATATGCATGCTTACTTCTAATTTCTCAATTATAGTTTTCACCACCATTAAATAAACACTAGCATTTCTAGTTTTTTTTTTTTAGTTTCAAGACTTAGTTTGATTTTCCAAAACATAAGTAGAAAGTAAATTACAAAAATATAGAAACAATAGTAGGAATAGTGCTCACAAAGCTTAATTTTCAAAAATTAAAAACAAAAAACCAAATAACCATCAAACAAGACCTAGTTATATGCCGACGGTTTCTTTTGAGGAAGTCATGTATCATAAATAATGATGGATATACAGGTGTATAGTAATACTCCTTTTGCATCAGATAAAGATGTTCAAACATCTTAGACAACCATGCATCAAAAATTACTCTCATCATCTTCTACACCCTCATTCTTCCTCAAATTTCCAATTTCATTTTCATAACAATGATATACATATATCGATATATACTCGCACTGTACTACTCTAAGGAGATCCTCCAACAGACCAAAACAAGCAATTCTATCTAACATACATGAATTTGTATGATATAATTAGCCTGTAAGGTCTGTCTATGTTGTAAAGGTCAATTTGAACATAACTCGGTAGATAAGACACCGATTACCATCTCAAAAGTTGATGGTTTGAGTTTCATTCTACAAGTGTTGAACTTAAGAAAAAGAAAACTGTGTTGTAAAGAGCTGATGATGTATAGAATAATTCAACAATAAACTAACAGAGGCAGTATTGGAATGGAGTATGGATTCTGTTACATTTTAGTGACAAAGATCTTAGTAATAAAGGCTTGGGTTGTTCGGAAAAAACCATCTAAAGTCCTAGTTCAACCTGGAAACTCAGAAGTTTTAGAATTCTTGTTGTCTTCCTCTTCCAATTCTAACCCTAAAGCTTGGTAAGAAAACTAAAACAAAAACTACAACCCGTTCAATAACTATTCTGATTTTAGAAAATTGTGTTGTCTTCCCACCATTTCATTATGGTAGTTTTTATCTTTATTAAGGAATATTTGAATTCACAGTAAAATTCCAAAAGCAAAAATACACTTTTAAAATCTACATTTTAGTTATCAAAATTTGGCATTTTGAAAACACCTCTAAAAAACAGACAAAAAAGGAACGAAAAGGAAAAAAAAAAATAAAAGGAAGTAGTAAAGCTTCATTTTCAAAAACCAAAAGCCAATCTGGGCCTAAAAGAAACACAACAATCTGATATTCCCAATCAACTTCATAAGAATCAATCCTGCAGTTGCTATGTAATAGAAACCATAATCTTACACTCACAAGCATCGAATAACCCTATTATTCAGATGCCTAAAATCTCAGAATGAAGACATTACACACACAAATATACATTTGAAAATGATGCTCTTCTTCAACCCTATCAAATACAATGAATGGGAGTACATGTATCTAAAATTATGTATCTAGAGCTGTCATTTTAGGCTTGCAATCAATTCACCAACTATAAATCAATCAAGTTAACATCAAATTACTAGCTATAGCAAGTGTGAGAAGCCAGGACCAGAGAAACAATTTCACTCCCAGGATTCAGAAAAACAAATTGCGAAATCCTCAAATTGAATGGAAGGAAAGAAACAGAACATCACAGTACACATATTAACATGAACATCATCTCTTTATTTTTCTAAAATTAACTGAGAACACATCCTCTAACATGTTACATTCAGCAATTTACAACAGACTCCCGCAAGAACCGAACCGGCAACCAGAATCACACTCAAGCAAATCTTATGGAACAAAGTAGAAAATCAAAGAATATATACAGATAGATGGGAGTCTCGAAGTTGGAAATCTTGAAAAGAAAAAGAAAAATAAAATCATCTACCTGCTGCTGCAAAGAATACAATCCAAAACCCTTAACCAAACATGCCGAGCTCGAGGATACACCCGATTGGTGTAAGTTCTTGACTCCCGAAGTATCTCCTCCATGGTTTCGACGAAGAGATTGAAGCTCCGGAGCGGGGGAATGTAGAGAGTCAAAGGTACTGCAGAGAAAGCCACGGTAAAGAAGAACTGCAACATCGTTAACAGAGACGAAGGATTGGAGGAAGATTTTGAAGCTGTAGGGTTGAAGACGGTAGATTTTGGGGGTTCTGTCTACAATTTGGAGAGATGAAGAGATGTGAGAGAGAGAGAGAGAGAGAGAGAGGAAGAGGTCTGGAAGTTTGGAGAATGGAGTCGATGCAAATGGAAATGGAAGACTGGTAGAGAGACCGGCTAGGTGGGCTCCACTGAGAAACTTTTCTGGACGCTCAATTTTAGTTTTATTTTTGAAATTACATTTTTTTTTTTAGTCCATAAATTTTGGATAATACTTCATTTGGTCCCTAAATTTTAAAAACGAATATTTTTAGTCCTAAGAATAATAGCTCGAAAATATACATTTTAGTTTTTAAAAATAAATTTAAAAGGTCTTTCAAGTATTTTTTTCTTTGATTTTTTAAAAATAATTATATAATATTTAAAATTAGAAAAAAATATAGTTTTAAAGAGTAGATAATTTTTAAAAATTATTCTTCTAATTTAAAATGTCATGGAATTATTTAAAATAATAATAATAAATTATTTGAGGAACCTTTTAATCCTATTTTTAAAAACTCCAAGATTAAAAAGTTACATTATAAAAACACAGGGACTAAATAGACCCATTCTTATAAATTTTGAGACTAAAAATGTACATTTTTAAAATTTATGGACCAAACTTACAAATTGTTCAAAACTGGGGGACTAAAAGGATTATTTTTTTCTGTTAAGTTGCATATTTGATCCTATGATTCGAAGAAAGTTAGAATTTAGTTTCAATGCTTTATGGTTCTAAAAGTTAGAATTTGGTCCCTATAGGTTGATAAAATCTCATAAATAGTCTATGTTAATGTGAATTCAACCTTAGAGTCATTGCATGTACTCGAAAGAGCAATTACAATAAGCAAAGCGAAAAAGATTCAAGAGATATTCACGCTATATCTTCAGAAGCTAGCAAATTTACAAGAAGAAATATATAATTGTGAGTCAAACTTTATATATAATGTTAGTCTAATGAGTAAGAAGAGAATGAAGTGAATATGGCACGGAAAAGTCTTATAGTTTGGAAGATGACATGGTGGTAAAAAATGTATATTTTGTGAAGAAAATGATGTTAGGTGTGCACTGTACGAAAAAACGTGATGTCAAACGTACAAATCAAGCTTGCCACCTTTTAGAGGAGTTATTTAAGACAATTTGAAGACTTTCTACACTTTTAGTTTTGCATTTTGACTTATTAGTTAGTATGCAATTAAGTTTTTAAATTCTTAGGTCTTATTTTCTACAAATTTCCAATTAATTATGTTTGAATGACTTTTGAGTTTTTGGTCTTATGCACAACCTTTTGGTCTTTAAAATGTATTGTAATGTTGTTCAAAGCTCATATTATTAGTATTAGAAAATTTGTGTTTATTCAACCCTTTTGGTGTTGTCTTTTCTTTCATATCTTACTTTAAATTTGTTGTTTAAATTAATTAATTGGATTAGTTTTGATCAAGATAATTATGGAGTGAGTTGTCTTAAGACTTAAGAGTATCAATAATAGATTTGAAGTTCAATATGAGGGTTTATTAATTTTTCTAACCAAGCTCTTGGTTGAAATCATTTATTAAGTTAGTTTTATTTTGTGAGTGTTTGTAAGTATCCTATAAGGACCTATAGCTTTGCATCCAATGAACATTGTGGACGCTTATCACCTATGGTTTAATAAGATCCTCTTGGATAGTCTCTAGGCAAGGACTATTTATAAAAGTTTTATCAAACCGTAGGGATTAAATTCTAACTTTCTCTAATCCATATGGATCAAATTTGCAATTTAACATAATTTTTTGTTAAAATATAATTTTGATTCTTATACTCTGAAAATTGTTTAATTTTAGTCTCTATATCTCCAATTGTCTAATTTTAGCCATTGTACTTTTAATAAAGCTTAAATTTAGTCCACAATGCTAGTTTATTGTTGATTTTTAATTTTGTTTGTTATTTAATAACATTTTTACTACAAAATTTGAAAACATATTCACATATTATATTTCCTTACATGAAAATTATTGTTATTATCTAATCAACTTCAATAAAAATTAATTTTGAAGGACTAAATTTAAGATTTATTAAAGTAAGAAAACTAAGTTGAACAATTGAAATTATAGAGACTAGAATTGAACAAAATTTAAATTATAAGGACCAAAATTGTATTTTAACCTTATTTTTTTAGTTAATATTGGGGTTATTTTAAAGAATAATGTTATTTTAAAAAAAAAATTCGAAAAATAGGGTGGTTTAGAAACTAATGACAAAAATAGGGTGGTTTGGAAAATAATTTGAAAATTGGGGTGGTGAAATCGTGTACCCGGTACACGATTTCAGTCAAATTTGTTATGTGGCGGTAGTTTTGTAAGTAAGTCGTGAACCGGGTCCACGAGTGTTGACCAAACTCGTGGACCCGGTCCACGATTTCCACCAAACTCGTGGACTGGGTCCACGAGTTTGCCTAAATAAAGACTCATCATGTTATAATCGCGGGGAAGGAGGAACGAGCAGTTTACGCTTTAGTAGCTACTGTTTCACTGGCTCTAGTATTCACAGGCTTTCAAGGAATGGAATATTATCAAGCACCCTTCACAATTTCAGATAGTATTTATGGTTCGAGTTTTGATAAAAAAGACTTCTTACCCCCGTTCTTTTCCCATGATACGTCCAAAATCGTCCGGTTTTTTCCCTATGATAAATAAGTTAATTAATTAATTACCCACTTAAATGAATATTTGCTTCTTACTTGTGTTCATCAATCATTGTATTAGTTTCATTGATTATTAATTTTTGAAAATGTAATGGAAAATCATTAATTCATTTAGTTAAAGATAAAAAGTTAATACAAATCAGAAAATTTAGAATACAAATCAAGTGCCACATGGTAGTCTTCTTCGTGCACGTTGTCCACGACGAGGCACAGGCACTTCAATTTGTTGTTGCTGGTGGATTACATTGTCGATATCCTGTTGGGTGACAACAGATGGAAATTCATCGTGTGCATAATATTCTTGTTGATGGCCAGAACCGGATGCAATGTCTGGTTGTAATATGTGAGGTTCCTGGTCATCGGGTTGCTCTGGAACACCTTCGTCACGTTGTCTCTGTCGTCTACGACGAATACGTTTTCGATCAGTGTCAGCAACATTGAGCCTCCTTGTATGTTGAATGATTTCTTCAACATTTACCATGTTTTGCTCACACATTGAACTCAACTCTGGTAAATTGTGTTCTAAGGAGTAACTGTGCACATTGTGGACAAAATTATTCTGCACGATAAAAAAAAATATAAGTATAAAAGAATATTCTTAGCATGTAGTTGAAAAACACTACATAATAAGATGCTTACCATGCAGTAATAGTAGGCACCGTCAAGTGTGATAAATCTTCTTGTGATAGAGTCGTACCAGGACAAATAATCATTAGACACATCCGACTCGTTTATTATTTCTCCTTGTGCACAGCGGCCATGACGTGCACGCCAAAGTGATATATACTTTGCATGAATTTGACGTTAGTTTTGGTCGTGTTTACCTCTTAAATCGATTTGGTGTAGTTGAGAGAGTGTATTACACAACGTCGGTACGGTTTGCCGCATACCGAATTGTCTCAACACTCGATCTGGTTGATGCTACTCTACGATATGAAAGCATATAAGTGGACTGACCGTCAACCAAATGTCTTGTCCATCATGACAGTAATCTGGCAACAACGACATAACATGTGTATATGGCGTCCAATTGATCTGAAACCATGTACAAGAATAATTAGAACCTAAAAACATATGTAATATTCAGTTATATGCAACATATTTATTATTACCTGATTTTGCATCAAACGGTCAAATATTGAACGATATACCAGCAATGTTTGCTGATTGTTCAGATGCAACTAATACACCGCTCCATCTATCACATGGATATAAAATAATTAAATACTTTGCTAATTGTATTGACAAAGAAATTAATATATACAGAAAATAATACCTGGCACTGAGTGGACGTCCTAGAAAATGTTCTGGAGGTTGTAATTGGACTTGTGGTGCAACAATGCTAAATCGATCATAGGCCCATACTTGAAGTAGTATCAGTGGGTCTGCTATATCCAAAGCTTGTGCATGACTGGCTCGACATAATTCTCTGTACAGCCATGCAAGACAAGCACCACCATAGGAATAATTACCAGCTTACTCAAAACTGGCCAGTAGTGGGAGGAACATTAAGTGCACCAGCATGTTGGACTTGTTAGCAAACAGAAAGCCTCCGATAAGCTGCATGATATACACTCGTGCATATCTCTGTATACTGACGTCATCGACATCAGAAGACAATTTTGTAAACTGAGAGGCTAACCATGGGAGACTCAACCTTGAGCCTTTTAAGTCAAGTGGTTGAACGCCTAAGAAATCTTCACAAATCTATTTCCAATCATGTTGCAAAGAACCAGTAACAGGTTCTCCGTCCACTAGTAGTACAAATTGTACTGCAATGTCCTGCAGTGTAATGGTGCATTCCCCACCAGGCATATGAAATGTGTGGGTCTCCGGTCTCTAAAGCTCTACTAAAGTAGTAATAAGGTGCCAGTCCAACTATATGAATCCAATTTGTGCAACCCCAATAAAACCGGCCTGTTGTAGATAAGACACTATACATTCATCGAACGGTATAGTATGCTGAGAAACTGCCTCTCTTCTCCGACAACATAGTACCACGGTGGATGCATTATCCCATACTGTCTGTGATCGGTGAGTGTTTTGAAGATATAGCTGAACAGGGTTAGATGGACCAGGATCCATATTCAACACTGTTAAAATAAACAAAATTTATTACAATGTTAAATAAACGAAATACATTACAATGTTAAATAAACCAAATTCATTGCAATGTTAAATAAACGAAATACATTACAATGTTTAATAAATAAAATACATTACAATGTTAAATAAACGTAATACATTACAATGTTAAATAAACGAAATACATTACAATGTTAAATAAACGAAATTCATTACAATGTTAATTAAACGAAATACATTGCTTGCTAAACTATGAATGACTCGAAGATGAAGCTCCTAAATTACGGAGTGGACAGGTACGCTTGTTATGCCCTGATCCCTTGCATATCCCACATCTAACTTCCGTGCCTGCCTCGCACCAATCCATCTCATCATGATTCTACCATGCTCCCTTAATAAGTTTGCTTTAGGATGCACTTCCGTAAATGATAACTCTGGCCAATAGTCAGGGTGCTGTATTGGATGGAAGCGACATTCATAGCATAACTTTAAATGAGACAATTTATAGTATTCATCAATCAAATGCACGTATGACAAACGCATGTAATTACAAATTGCAATTACATGAGAGCATGGAATCTTGAAAGACTGCCACTTGTTACAAGAACAAGTCCCCTCTTTCAAGCACACTACTTGTATGTTTTGGCCTTTGTAAGGAGAAACCATACTGATGCCAGTTCGAACTTCAAAACTTTGTGTTTCCCTGTCAACTGACGTCACTGTATGTGCAGTTGACGTCACTGTGTACATGTCCCCACGAGCGTTCAAAGTATAAGATTGTCCGATAAAATGTTAACCTAACAATCGATGTGATCGGTAACATTCTAGCTCCTTTAAATACCCCATTCAAACATTCAGCTGCATTGGTTGTCATTCACCCAAAGTGATACCCATTATCGTGTGATTGCGTCCATTTACTCAAATTGATATCAGAAAAATATTCAAGACATTCAGGGTTCAATTTCTTTAACTCTTTCATGTTTCGAATGAACTTACGTCTTTGGTGTTGATTTCCAGCCTTAAACACCAAATCTTTAAGTTGCTTTGATTTGTATTTGGAATTGAAATTATTCGCAACATGACGTAAACAATAACGATGACATGCTTTAGGTTCAGCCCAACCAATTTCCTCGTTGTTAATTGCTGCAATGATCCCTCTGTATCTATCCGAAATTAAGCAAATCCCTTCTCGGTCAGTAACATACTCGCGCAATGCCCACAAAAACCATGACCAACTAGATGTATTTTTCCCTTCAACAATAGCAAATGCAAGAGGAAATATATGCCCATTCGAGTTAATAGACAAAGCAGTGAGCAATTTCCCTTTATACTTGCCGTAAAGATGGGTTCCATCTATTTGAATTAAAGGCCTACAGTACTTAAACCCTTTAATTGCAGGACCGAATGCCCAAAAAATACGACCAAATATAGTTTTACCAGGCACATCAGAAGGGAGAAAATGCCAATCTACTCGTGTACCAGGATTGTAGTGCACAGCAGCACTCAATACAAAAGTTCTGAATACGATTTCTCCCAATCGCCGAAGACTGCAACCAAAGTTTTTTTCTTAGCTTCCCACACACGTCTGTATTTGATGTCATATCCGTACTATTTTTTAAGTGCTTCTTGTAGTACCGCCACAGGCACACTAGGATCAGCTCTAACTAAATTTTGAATTTCAATACTCATGAAATTAGAATCAAGTTGTGAATTATCTTGTGTCAATTTTGTGTATAAACAAGTATGGTTCTCTCCAAGTTTAGTAATTTCAAACATCCCATGGATTTTGCGCCGACAAGCACGCAACCTCCACCTACGACCTTCATCCCATTGCTTGCATCGCACATACCAAATATCTTGGTTCGATTCTACCACAGATATTTGGTAGTGTTCAGTCACACAATATTTTTTTACTGCCATTTGTAGGTCTTCTTTCGTATCAAATAACATTCCTTTTTGTATTATATTAGAGTTATCTGTACATTTTCCCCTTTCCCCCAAGGTTGATCCTTTTCACAAACTGAATCAGTAATTTCTCATTCTATCTGTGTAAATATCTCCGACTGAACCAACTCATTTTCATTTTCTATATTTCCTTCTTCTCCAAATAATTCATCAATTTCTACATTAATGTCACTATCCGCACAATTTCTAGCTTCAATAATAACTAAATCTTCTGGACGAAACGACATATTTAAATTTGTTTACAACTGTAAAGGTTAAAAAAAAAAATTAGTCCAAATCTACCCAAAATTATAAAACTCGTGGACCCGGTCCACGAGTTTACTACCCAACATAACTAATTTCCCACCACATTATTTACCAATAACTATTCCTATAACAATAAACGTCGAATAACAATCAACACTAAAACCTAAATTTTTTAAATTATAAACAAAATAAAATATTTGATAAAAACGTCTACACATAAATTTATCCGATTTGGTAAAAATGTCTACATATACAAATTTATTCACGCATGCAAAACAAAACTTACAATCTATGCATTTCTATCATATAACTATTTCATATTTATAAGATAATTAGAAAGGAAAATATATATGCATACGTATATGGCGGCGGCAAGGGCAGTGGCGGCGGCAGCGGTTGCGGCGGTGGCGGCGGCTGAACGAATATAGTATGTTAGATTTAACAAAGAAATAGTGATGAGATGGTCGGAAAATCGATATCTATATACATACCTTTGTGATAAAGACAATGTCGACAAACGACGGACAATGGACAAATGAGGAGTGAAATGAGAGAAATGAGAGATTTGAAGAGTGAAAGGAGAGAAGAGAGAATGGTTTGAGAGGAAGAAGAAGAAGGTGGAGGAAGAAGAAGAATGGCGGAGGAAGAAGAAGAGGGTCGGTTTAAAAGGAGGGGGAACTCGTGGACCCCGTCCTCGAGTTCGGTCAACATGCAGACTGCATGCAGACTGACTGGGGACAGTGAAGGGAAATCGTGGATGGGGTCCACGATTTCATAACCCCATGTTTGATATTTTTTTCCCCCTCACCCTATTTTTTGAATTATTTATTAAAAAAATATTATTTAAAAAAATTCTTAATATTGCTAAATTAAATTAAATTTATTGTCAAATCCAACGTAGCTCAACATTCACAAATGTTTAAATGTGTTTAAAAAGTTTATAAATTTTTAACTTAAATAACTTTCTAGACTTTTAATTTTGTTTCTATATATTTAATATTTAAAAAGATAAGTAATTGACCATCAATCTATAAAATATAAAATTAAATTTTATGCTAAGAAAAATTGATAATTTGGGCCTAAAAGTTTAGACTTAATTTATAATTTGAATGTTATCCAAAAATTCAAAAGTTTAATTACAAATTTAGTCTCCAATTGTAAGGGTTGTGTCTAATTTGATTTCAAAACTTTCAAAATTATAAATTTGGTTTTTGAAGTTTCAAGTTTTTAATACGCAAATTTGCTAAACACAAATCTGAAAATTTAAGGTTCGATTCAACATGACATTCAAATTTATATCTAATAAAGTAGTTGGTTTTAATTTTTTTTAATTACTTTTAAATTTAGGGACATATTACACGTAAAATTGAAAGTCCAAAAATCTTATAAGGTAGCTTTAAAAATTAGGAAATCAAAGATACACAATTCTTAAAGTTTATAAACTAAACTTTAATTTAACCTAATTTAAATATTATTACTAATTTAGCCATTGAATTTGTATGTTCTTGTATATTTAGGCTATGAACTTTAATTAATCGGTTCAATTTTGTATTTAATTTTTAAAATTTTGAATATGCTAAGGGATCAAAGTGTAAATTATTATTATTATTATTTTTTTCCTCTTGGAAATGGAATTATAAGACTTTTGAGCTACAGGGCCCTCGATGTATACTTTTGCCTAATGGGTAGAGAATCTTAGGTAAACTAGCAGCGCTATGATAAGTGTTGTAGGTTCCATTTGAGATCGATTTAAAGAGATTACGAAACCATTTTCGATTTTTTTTTTTTTTTTTTTTTTTTTTTTTTATGTTTATAAAATATAGGGGAGATTCAAACCTTTAAACTTTTGATCCATAATATTTATTAGGTTAAATTGTAAATTTGGTCCATGTGATTTAGGGAAAGTTGGAATTTAGCCCCTATAGTTTATAATTAGAATTTTAGTCGCTATGGCTTGATCAAACGTTTACCAATAGTCGTATGGTAGACTATTCATGACAATTTTATTAAATTATAGGGACTATTTGTGAGATTTTATCAAACCACATGGACTAATTTGTAATTTTCAAAACTATAGGGAACAATTCTAACTTTCTCCAAACTATAGGGACCAAATTTGCAATTTCACCTATTTATTATGTTCATATTGACAAAAACTTAGCTTTCCACTAAATTAAGTGCTTGGGTATTTTTTTAAACTAGCTGAAAGGTGTGTTTGAAATATATTTTTAAGCGTTTAATTTAAAAAATAAGTCATTTTGGAAAAAAATTAGAGTGTTTGACAACCACTCAAAATATCTTTTGAAGTGTATTTTAGACAATTTTTCTCAAGGGAGTTTAAATAAAAAATGAGTTTTTTGAATTTTTTTTTTTTTGAAATCAATCCAAACGGACCAAAATAAAACAATTTACAAAGAAACGAAACAATTAACTCTTTTCGGTTTTTTTTTTTCTTTTTCTCTTTCCAATATAGGATGCAATCGTATTTGCATGCATGAATAAACTCATAACCTAGTCCCAAGTCACGCAATTTTCTTTTAACTTTATAGAATGAACTAGGTATAGATGTTCCGATAGGAAATGCTTCATTTAGCAATTCAAGTAACATATCAAACGACTGGTTAGTCCAACCGTTAAGAACCTTAATATGCATCAATTTCACCAAAAACATCAATGAAGAGAATTTTGTACAACCAAGGTACAAATGATTACATGATTCATTCATTAAGTCTTCAAATAAACTTGGGTTGTTTTCTCTTCCTTGAGCATCAGTAGGCATATCATTCTCGTTATCTTCTTCATTCATATCGACAATTGGACACTGTAGATCATTTATAATACTCAATAACTCATTCTCTTCGTCCAAAACATTAAACTCTGTTATCCTGTTAACATCATTATGTGTCGATTGAGATGTTTGACTCTCGTATCCCCTAGATAAGTCAACTGGGTCTCCATGATATACCCATTGATGATACGATGGAGATATTCCATTGATGAATAAATGTCGTTCAACTCTATCTATTGGCTCCCACATTGCATTCATACATTTTTTGCATGGACATCTTGTTTTACCCGAGTCATTAACATGAAGTTTTGCCCTTTCAAGAAATTGGGATACTCCTTCTGCATACTCGGTCGATAACTTGTCTCTAAGTTTAATCCACTTTTCATCCATTCTTAAAAATATACTTTTTTACCTAAAAGAATGTGATATGTGATACGTTAAAGTCTGTATGATTACAGAAACATATGCTTAAGCTAAACTTATTGCCACATGTTAATAAAGATTCTAAACATACTCGTTCAACTATTCTCTCATTTCTTTTTCTACTCAAAAGAAATGAGAAGAGAAGAGTTATAAGTTATTGTTCTTTCCCTTCAATTTCTTGGTGTGAATTTGTTGGGATTTCTGAGACCACATAGCAAAGGTCTCCAAATTAATAAACATGTAATAATTTGCATTATTTCATTTTTGGGTTTGCATAACTTTTGAAATTGACAAACACCTTGTTGTTGCTTTTCTTGAAATTGACAAACACCTTTTTGTTCCTCCCTTACGAATTAATGAGAGTAAGCTTGAAACTTTAATTCATCTATCCTATCGACTTAACTATAAAACTAACATATAAAGTGAAAAATGCATCTACATATCCATATCTAAATCTTGGAATATATCATATATTTCATACATACAACGATGAACATAGAAGAGAATCATTGTGACAATGACATTGAATAATTTTCTTTCAAGTAAGGGAGAGAGATATGCAAAGACTACCATATACTGAATTGCTCTAAGCGATTTTGCATTCAATTTATACATGAAAACCTAACCAAAATTAACGGTCTTTCTTTTTTCAATTAGGTTAGGACTTGATTTTTCTAGAATATATAAACATATTTGACCAATTAATATAGGTAAGAAGTTTCATTTAAGTCTTAATCTAGAAACTTAATCGTTACACAAAATTTAAATTATAAAGACTAAATCATTGTAAAACATAAGTTCACTTTACTAAATTGTTAATTCAATACTTTTAACTCTCTATTTTAACATCATATAAAACAGAACCAACACATACTAGCTATAATAACCCTACTAAAGATGAATTTGATCTTTTACTCAAACTATTTAATTTAAAATCAAAAATCTAATATTAGACCCAATCTAAAATCTCATATTAGCTATAAATAAGAAAAAATTATGAGTAATCAGTAATGTTGAGCATTGACCTAGAAAATGAAAGCGATGGCGTGCGGTGGGAAACGGATCTCCGGCGGTGTGAGGCGATGGTGTGCGACAGTGACGTTCGGCGATGGGAAACGTTGCTGGAGCAGATCTGAGGCAGCGGTGGTGGGAGCAGATCCTCGGCGGTGGCGTTAGGCGGCCTGCGACGTCAGACATCAGATTGTGGCGTCGAGCTTCAGGCATTAGGCGTCAGGCGTCAGGCGTCGGCTGTGCGGCGTCGGGAGTCAGGCGTACTCATATTCCAACGTCAGGTGGCGGTGGCGTGTGGCGTGCTGTCTGTGTGGCGGCTAGCTAGGGTGAAAGAGAAGAAATGGGGGAGAAAATGAGGGAGAAAATCGAGGTTGAGGGTTTTTAAACACTTTTTCTGACGGTTTTTTATTACCGTCGCAATATCTCACTTTTCTAGACGGTTTTTATAACCGTCGAAAAATGTTGTGACCTTTCCCGACAGTTTCTTATTAGCGTCGGGAATACTCGAAATCATTTCCTTACTTTCTTCTCTCTCGACGGTATTATAATACCGTCGGGCGAAATTGGTTTTCCCAACAATTTTAAAATATCCTCGGGAGAGGTCCCTTTTCTCAACGGTAATAAAAATATCGTCAGACGTTCATTTCTCGAAAAATTTTTAAAAAATTCTACTTTCTTATCTCCCGATGGTATTTTTATTATAATTACCATCGGTAAAGCCAATTTCTCCCCACAGTATTATAATGTCGTCGGGAGATAAGAAAGTAAAAAATTTTCCCCTTCTTTACATCGCGACGGTGGCCCTATGCATCGGAAGAACTAATCTCTCCTGATGCTCACTAAAGTGCGTCAGGATAGACATAGTTTGCGCGACGAAATAAAGAAAAATGGTCGGCATAGCTACTTTTTTCCGACGCCAAGTAAACCGTCGGGAAAGGCTACTTTTCCCAATGATTTTTTTTTTGCATCAGAAAAAATTTCGTTGGGAAAACCAAAATTTATTGTAGTGAATTTGAAAATGTTACATTTTTTTTATTAAGTTTTGAGTTTGATTTCAATTAAGTCTATAAGTTTCAAAATGTAATAATTTTTCTTTTAAAATTTGAGTTTTGTTTCCATTTTGTCCATAGATTTCAAGATTTACACTTTTAACTTTGATTTTTACTAGATACTCACTTTCAGTCTTCTACTTAAATGTCTATTAATTAATTTAAAATAATTAAAAAATTTTAATTAATTAAATTTCCCTATTTTTTATTAATATTAAATTTAATTTTAAGATTTCACTTGATAATTATTTCAAATTAACTAACACATTAAGCCGAAAACTAAAGTGAGTATTTAGTAAAAGAAATTGAGGTTAAAAGTGTAATATTGAAATCAATGATCAAATTGAAACAAAACTTAAAACTTAAATCTTAAGAATAAAATTATGAAATTTTGAAATCTAGATATCAAAATTTTTAAATTTAATGGCAAAATAAAAATTAGATTTAAAACTTAACTAAAGATGTTTTTTTTAAGTCGCGATCAAATTAACTTTAATTTCGTGGTCCACTGATTTATCCGTGAACGTTGTATGGTCCACGTGAGGGATGCCAATGGCAATCTCTAACAACAACCTTTTCAAGAGGGTTAAACCATAAATGATAATCTAACTCATAAAAGTTTTTCTCTTCTTGAAAAAATGTGGTAACTATTTTACTAAATATTTTAACGCGGGACATAATTTAACTAGTTAAAAATATATGTATAAGTGATTTTACAACAAGGATTCAAAAAAATGGCGAAGAGAAATTTCTCTTGACTGAACGAGAATGGGGTGAGTCCCACCTTAATTCTCCATTCTCGTTCTCATTTCCTCTTGCCTCGATTTTATACTCTATCTCCATTGGTGTTATTATTTCTTTTGTATACAATACTTAAAAAGAAAAACTAGAAATTAGAAATCAATATTACTTCCATATTTAAATTTTAAAGTTTAAAAATTAAGAGGATTTAACATTCCTTTTAATTATATATTTACTTATTTAATTTAAAAATTTTTAACATGTTCTTTAAAAATAAAAATTATATTGGAATGATTAGTTTAAAAATTGAAATTTTTGTTTTTTTGAAAAAACAAAGGTTTATAAGAATAAATTAAAAAGAAAAAAAAACAAATTAAAAATTTTACAAGATTGAAATAGACATGAAAATGGAAATTGAGGCAGGGTCTCCCTAGTTAGAAATTTGAATCGTCTCGTTATATATGTTGTTGAACTAAAAAACAAATGCTCAACTTTTGTGGCTAAAGAAACATATGTTTGTATAGTTATACTTAAATAATTTATTTAGTTCTTAATATTATTTTCCAATTTCACCATTAAATTATAGATTATATTAATATTATTTTTTTTTTTACCATTGGAGATAAAAAGATTGTTGAATTATACTTCCGTTAACTATTATTTGACGTTGAAATGTGTTTATTATATAAATTTTAGCTCAATTGATGTAAGTGTCGAAATCTAGACAAACTTTATAGAAAGTATATTATATAATAAGAAAGGATTAAGAATAAATCAACTCAATAATTAAAAATTAAAAGAAATAAAGTAGACATAATTCTCAAGAAGACACCTGTTATTTGTTTTAGGTTGATCGTATCGTATCCTCACTTCACATTTGTTAGAGTTATTAAAAAATTCGCAGTGGTTATAGAATGTATAAATTTTGGTTTTTAATTTTTAAAATTAGTTCACATCACTCCGCCATTATATGTTACATTATTATCCGGCCCAATTGAAAAGAAAAAAAAATTTGATAATAGTCGTAATTAAATTTTTAATAATAAAAATCGAGCTTTTAAAGCTATATGAGTGTTAAAATTAGACTCTCAAATTTATATAATTATAGAAATTATAACAATGGTATAAGTTTGAGGAACTAGCCACCATACTTTAGTGGTTTTTAATTTTGTCCTTATTATTATTATTGAAAAAAAAACAATCTATAATTGTTGTTTTGTCTTTTCTTTTTTTCTCTGTTGTTATTTTTGGTTCAATCATATATAAGATTGGATGGAGATTTATATTTTTACTTTTTTTTATCAAAAGTATATATTTTAACCAAATGAACTATGTTCAACTTGACAAACTCACCATTATGATTAAAATTAACTAATAATTATCTTAATAAATATTATTAACAATAGCAATTTTTTAATTCAATTGATTTTTTTGTTTTTTGTTTTTAAGATTAATCTAACTGATTAAACTTATCGTATCATACAAATAGGTGATTATAATTGTTTAAGTTTACAAAATTGACGTAATTCAAATTAAAGACCTATTAAATATAAATTCAAAAGTTCAATAATATGTATTTTTTTAAGTTAAGTGATTTTTTTCCACACGGACTTATGAATTTAGAGACTAAACTTATAGTTTAACCTACAAATTTTTTTGAAAATTCAATGATGAAATAAAAAGGCACTTCACAAATTTGAATATACTTAACTAATTAAAAAATTGTATGATCAATTTTAAAATTTAAAGAATAAAAGAGATTTTATTACTAAAATTACAAGTTAAGTTATTGAACTTTCATATGTTTTTGTCTATTTGGTATCTCAACTTTAGAAAGTGAAACAAAACTCTAATTTCTAAATTTGTCTCTAATAGGTCTTATAATTTAATTTTATTTTCTCGGCACATTTATATTTTTAAAAATCCCACAAATCTATGAAACACAAAATTGAATGTTAAGGGTCTCATTAGATATAAACGTTAATCTTATATCAAATAGAATGGTTATTTTACGAATGAAAATTGAATATATATGAAAGACCTATTAGTTAGGAGTACATAAGTTTAAAGTTAATATATCTATTAGAAACATTTTAGAGTCTAGAGACCTATTAAACTCATACTTTAAAAACCTTAAATTTATAGATTGACCTTTGGAAAAACTAGTTTTTTATTTTATTTTAAATTATTAGTTTATTTGTCTTAAGAAATACTTAGTTTTGAAAACCAAAAAACTTTTTAGATGACAATCAACCAATTTTCCTAAAATATAATATATAGAGATCAATACTCAAGTGCATAGGAAGATTTAACCATATTTGTGATCCTACTTTAATCACACACAAAATATTTATAAAGAGTTTATCGTGTGATGAACTAGGTTTTTTTTGAAGTTCATGTGACAAATACTATTAAGAGTGTTGGAAAATTACAATCAATGGAGGAAATTGGAGTAAATATTGAGAAATAAGCACATAAACAACTAGGTTAAGGTGCAAATGTCTGGCTTTCTTTAAATAGATTCAAGTCATCTACGACGTGTGTATTTTATTTCTCTATGTGAACCTCGGTGCAACAAATATTATTTGGCATGTTCCCTCCATGTTACGACGATATAACTAAAACATTTTGTAACTCATACTATTATGCACCGAAAAGACTGAACTCAAAACTCTATATTATTTTGGACACAAAGATGAGAAAATAGAGAAAAGAGAAAATTGAAGATGTAAATCTTCGTTGTTTAAGAGGAGGGTAGGATAGCCCTAAAATTTTAGAGCTAATATTCAATATATAACAAAAAATAATATTTTAACATTTTTCTAAAATATACAATCAAATAAGTTTTTCCTCTGCAAGAAAGAAGAATCTCTTTATTTCTCTACAATGAAACTTCATGTAAAAAAGTATCAAATATTAAAAAAATATATCAACAAAGAGTAAGAAGAGTTTGCTACATGGTAAATTATAATGGAACAATTAAATGAAATGAAATTTATAAATACTAATATCGCTTAAAATCCAAATAAATAAATATTCAGTAATATTTGGGTGCAGTGTTGAGTGATAATTTGTGATTAGACACTAAATGTGCTATACAAAGATATGTACAGCAAAAGATACACCTAATTATTTTTAATAAATATTTGTATGATCATGGTGTAAAATTTTGGTAGAATTTTTAAGATTTCAAGGTGCTCGAAATTTTGTATTTTCATGTCTTCCATCTCGACAAAAACTTCAAAATTTGGAGGGTTCGAAAATGTATAATAAAATATCGAAAAATATAAAACAAAATGTCAGATTGATTTAGGATTATAGGAGAAAACTGAAAACTTGTAGAGTTGTATGATTTGATGGTTTATTATTAATTTGATGCTACTTTATTGAAAGACAAATCCTTGAAAATTGATGACTATCTTTTCCTTCAATAATAATAAATTTGTGATCATTCCTTCTTTCTTCACATATATATAATTTCTCAAATATCTTATTAAAATAATATCAAAATTTTATTTTTTTACTTATGATAGACTATAATAGATTTAAATAACATCAATTTATGTACGATTTATCATAAATAAAAATAAAAATTTTATTTTATTTATAATTATTTAATGTATAAATATTTTATCTTTTATTTAATTTAATAATTAATTATTAATATTTGATATTAACTAATTATTTTATAGTTAAGTTTCCATTTTTTTTGAAATTTCTTACATTTATACCAACGTTTACTTCTGGAGTTTATCTTAACAACGATAAATTATAGTAGAATTAAGCCATAATCAAAGTATATTTCGAAGATATACGAAGAATTAAAAAAATATTTGACATTTGAGGCAGTTAAATATTTGTAATTTTGCATAAAGACCGCGGCAAAGGTTCTCCCACGAAAATGTCTTGAACACCGATCTTCCCTCCATAGCTCCGAAGTCTCTTTCAGAGCAACTCTTCATCTTCCCCTCCATTTTCCTAACGCCCCAATGCGGAAGAAGCGTCGAGTTCCAGAGGTTCTATGGCGGCTCTTCTCCCATCGCGCTCGATCGCTTGCCGAAGCCATCACCTCCTTACTTCCTCCGCCCGATTGCCGCTGCCAAATGCGGCGTTGTCTCCGCTGCAGCGGTGCAACTCCGGACGGTTTCCTTCTCAGACCAGACGATCCTCCTGCTTATCGAGAGCTTTTGACTCAGTCTTTCGTTGTTGTATCTGAGAAGGCGTCTCCACGCACTGATTTTTCAAATGAATCGCACTGGTCTCAGCATCAGGTTCGTTATATGTTTATGTCTTCACTCTTGGTTTTTGAGGGAGAACTTATGCAAGTGCTAGTGGTGCGGACTGCGGAGATTCTTTAATACGACTATTGTAAATGGAAAAGAGAAGTGGTTAATTTATGCGATGGTTTTAACACTGAACATTCTTTTTGTGGCGTGTTCTGTTCAAAATATAACTTCCTGGATAATTACCATTGCTGCTTTGAACTATCGAAATGCTGCATGTTTATGCCGACTTTTATGGATATGAGAGGGTTCTGGAGTCGTTTTTCGTAAGTTGGGATATAGAACTCTTATTCTCGATGAATCCGGGGTCATTTTTTTCTTCCAGCTGTATGTGATTAAATTTTATTTATGTTTTATAGATTGTGGTGAGGACTATCGAAATAATAATCAGTACACAGCCGGTTGGTAGCAATTTAATTTGCTGTGGTTTTAATAAGGTAAGAATTCTCGATTCCGAAAAAAATCACAATTTCTATGGTGTTTAATCTAGTGTCTTGTCCTCTCCCTGTCTCTCTGTAAATGTTTGCATATGTGTGTGCGTATATATATTGTGTCAGCAGGAAATATCCTTTGTATGGCTCTCTCACTCGCAGTGTCCTATCTTTCTCTTGGCTGAATGCAGTCTGGTGTCAGTTTTGTTCTATTTTTATATTAAGATTTGATTAAGGCATTATTTATTTGATGAAAATATCCATGGACATGTCAATATATCCGTAATTCAAAGGGTTCGACATTGATATTAAATATCTATGGATATTTCTAACATCTTTTATAAATGTTCGTAAAACATACAAAATGCCATCTAGTTAGTCTAACATAAATAGAAATATTAATAATAATATCCATAATTTAGTTTGAAAGTAAAAACAACTTAATCATTAATCTAAATAATTTTTATAAACTTCATGACTTGCAGAAATATCATCGTTATCGATACTCGACATTGAGATTTCAATCCTTGCGTAGGACTAAGAACTAGACATGTCTTTAGTTATACTATTAGTTCTTGTGGTTTATTATCTCGCAGAAGGTGATGTGCACATCACATTTCTATTTGGTATTTACTCTCTGCCCTTTTTTTCTATTTCAAGATTAACCAATCATGTTTAACAGTTGACCCAGTCAAGTCCAATTGTTGATGTTCTAACTTGTCCGGCATGGGATCTTCTCTTAAGCAGGGTATGCTGTGGTTATGGATTTCTCATCAATGTCTTAAAGTTATGAAATTGTTCTTAGTTATTTGCTCATATTTGTGTGTGAATTTGAATTGGCAGGTTAGGGATGATATGATGGTTTATCTGCTAATGAATACTTCAATATTCTTGCCCCTATCACAGAAGAGGCACCATCAGGTGGCAGGCCTTCCCGTCAATAATTTGTGCAATAAGTTGTCAGAATATTCAACTGGTTCCTCAAATCGACGTAATTTATCTGGTAAACATGATAAGCAGGACTTGTATTAATTCTATCTTAGAGTTCTTAAATGAATGCCATTTGCATCTAATTCTGTCTAGTTCTTCAAATGAAATTCGAAATTGATACCCACTGTTATGTTTCCTTCATTTGTCTGCTCTGAAAGTTCGGTAGTACAAAAAAAAAAATGATGCTAAAGAGGTCATCCAAATTATTCTTAATTTTAAATATTACCAATTTAATTATAATAATTCTAAGATAGAACCACTGTCACACTGCTCATGTCAATGAATTCACTCCTTCAATGTGATTCTTTTTATCTTGTCCTTATTATTTTCCCATTCTGGAAACGCTGAGTGATTTCCCACCTTTACGACCATTCTGTGACCTATAACTTATTAGATTTCAAGAAATGTTGTGGTAATAGCGTTCAAATTTGTTTCAGGACTGGAGAAGAAAAGGAAAAGAGATGGTGATCAACCTAGTGGTTCCTTCAGTGATCCTGGCCCTCCTTTTCACGCCAGATATTTTTCTGGGTGCGAAAGTAGTTATTTCCAATCATACTGGCATCAAGAGGACAAACAGTTCCAATTAGGTTCATCGAACATAATAAGTCAGTCGATCATTATTCCTATTCCCACTCTTGAAAATAATTCAAATAGGAAATCAGAAAAGTCAAGCCAGTCTGTTACAGAACCTAGAAAGCGATTAAGGCCATTTAGATGGCAGCGGGAAAGAAAGCGTAGGCTATTAGATCCTGGGAGTAGTTGTAACTCGACCCCTTGCACATCAATGTTTTCTGGTAAGAATACCTTTCATGTGAAGCCTCCAAATCAGTTGAGTTACCAGCCAAGCCACTCCCACAAGGTAACTTCAATTTTATGAGAGCACATAAAACTGATCAAAACATTCTTTGATTTGAGGGTGGGGGTATTATCTTGAAAAGGCATCAACTTTTTTATTTTTCATGTGATATCTGCCCTCCAAAGTTGTTAAACAATCAGAATCACGCGGTCATTTATTTTTACTGTGCCATGTTTTTACTGGTGTGTTGTATTTGCCTCTGCCTTTTACCTTTTACGCGTAAATGTGTTGGTTGTGGCATGCTCCTGTCTTTCTCTGCCACTTATATGGTATGCATTGCTGCTTATACAATGCCAACTTAATTGCTGCATTGCTGCTTATATAGAAATTCTTCGGACTTCTTTCGCTCTCGTTTTCTTCCTCGGTTAATACCGTTTTAAAATTTAATTGGTTAGTATTACATTTTTAATTATTTTGACAAAACGAACTTTACAGAACTGCGCAACACATGCAAAGGAAAAACTACTATAATGTTTTTTTTTGCAAATATATGATGGATAACTTCCATATCTTTCTAAATGATAACAGGAATGTTTATTTGGTTAAATGACGCTGAAAAGGTGATCTGTTTTAACAAATTTAGTGCTTTGAAGATTGTCCGTTCTGATTAAAAGCGGTGCCATCCCGAATTAGCTGAGTATGAATAATTTGCTTCCACTTTAAAGAATAGGTAATACCAAACCAATTGTGAACTAGAATTAGCAAATTCAGTGCATGTTCATAGCAGATCGAGTGATATAGATCTGTGATCTCGTGCAATTCTTTTATGTAGTTCACATTTTCTAACTCAGTTTTTGCCTTTTTTATTCAACCATGAATTTATTTATACTATACCAGTTCCGGTTCTTTATTGTAGCAAGCTCTAAAGATTATAGAAGAGGTTTACATTAACAGGAAATCCATGTTTTACAACCTGGACTGTTCAGCAGTTGTTCTGAAAGGAAGTATCCTATTTTCTACGTTATCTTATTGCTTCCTATCTATGCTTATTAGCTGGTTCATGATTTGTAATTTTTCTTTATTTGGTGGTTATTATATATCTACTTTATAGATATTAGCTTATGAGCCTTTTGAAATCTATAATAGATTTGTGCCTCCAAAACCTACAGAAATTTTCAGGATGCAAACCATATTCCAATTAAAATGACCTACCCCCATTGAAATGATTGTTCTTTATTGTTTAAACAGTAGCCAGTTTAACCTTTATTTGGTTTATCATTTATCATTTATCATTCATCATTCATTGGTGGCCAATCCTGCCAACAAATTGTTGTCTCGTGCTTTTATTTTGTTCTAGTAAAGGTCATCTTCCTTGAGTATTATTACTTGAAAACATTAACAATGTTGTTCCTTGATTACATTTCACAGTTGCAGTTTGGACCTTGAAATTATGTGTTCTTTATCTTTTATAACATCAGATATACTTGGTTCGTTGAAGCCAAACTTTGCTGGGTCAGAGAGTCTTGCTAGATATATCTTTGGTTCAAATGATGCAAATGGAAATACTCCGTCCTCATTACTCTTCTGCAACAGTGGCACCTGTCCATTTGAATCAAAATGCCTGTAAGTGGAGTTGTTATACCTTCTTCGATATCATTAGAGATAACTGAACTACCAATTTATTCCGAGTCTAGCAAGACTTAATCAGCCATGTCTCCTCTCTGGGATTGAAGGCTTTTTCAATGAAAGAGGTTGGAGAATTCATATTCCAGGATACTGACATGTGCATGGGGAGGATTCTGGAAATGGAAGTGAAAAAAGTAATGATAGCTGTAGCATGATTATCAGAGTCCAAAGCTTATTTGTTTATTTACTTTTTAATGAAATTTTGAGCATTAGACTCTTTTCATTATATCAACGAAAAGGTTAGTTGCCATTTAAAAAAAATGTTTATTTATTTTCATCAAAATTTCCATATATCAAGTTTGATATTTGAGTATGGATGTGCAAAAACAGATTGATACCTGTTGCTTGACAATCACTATCAGGGCCCAGAGGTTTTTGAATGGAACTCCCCCATATAATCCCACCTTCACTTTTGTTTATTTTCTGTTTTCATGCTTTTGATTCAAGACATGCTTTTCTGAAATAAGATTTTGGTTCCAGATATCGTCCACTTACCAAATTGCTCAAAATTCTGATACGTAGAAGCCGTAATTGTCAATATGTTAGATTGCTGGATAAGCACTGTGGTGCCCCATCATTAGAACAAATATCCGTTGGAAATTCATGCTCCACATTTGAGGTTAGTACTATTTGAGGGAAGCATTAGAAGTTATATTGATGTTGATGAATTTATAAATTTGATGAGACTCGGGTATTACCAGTCATTCATTTAAATTGTGATTGTTACTTCTATGAACAACATATTCACGGTTTGTTAAAACTATAACTGCAACTATTAAAGTACTGTATGTAGCTTGTGTTTGATAGCAATCAATGCTACCTTCTCCTTTTTTAAAGTTTGTCAAACCTAAGTGGAAAGTTAGGAAGTTTGATATTGTGCTATTGTATAAGCTGAAGCTATTCACCGAGCTAAATTCTTTTTGCTTATAAAGACATCAAAATCTTTCAGTGTCACAGAAATGAGTTGAATACGGAAATTGGTGAAGACACCCGTGGTTCTGATGTCAAACAAAGCAATTATCCAGAAGCAATTGATCTTCAATTTTCGGCGAAGTTCTATTGCCCTAAAAGTCAGGTGGTCTCATTCATATGGGCTGTTTGTCGGAGCATAGTTCCTCCAGAGATGCTGGGTACCTGTTCTAATTGGAGAATATTAAGGAGAAATATTTCCAAGTTTATAAAATTACGAAGATTTGAAAACTTTTCCTTGAAGCAAGCCATGCAAAAATTGAAAACCTCACGGTTTCCATTTTTATCAGATAAATATTCTTCATGTTGTCAGAATGGTAAGGTGTCGAACTCTGTGGAGCAGAAGAAGGTTATGTCAAAGGATGCATACGTGATGAAACGCAATCTTACTGAAAGTTGGATTTATTGGTTATTTTCACATTTGATTGTACCATTGATACAAGCACACTTCTACGTCACTGAAACTGAATTTGGGAGACAAGATGTTTATTTTTTCCGGAAGTCAATATGGGAGAAGTTAACAAAGGGCGCCACCACAAGCTTTAAAGATAAAGGTTATTGTTACTTGAATGACTCATCTGTCAGAAAGATTCTGGCAAATAGACCATTTGGTTTCTCAAAACTTAGGCTTTGTCCAAAAGAAAATGGAGTAAGGATTCTGGCAAATCTCAAGGCACATTCAAGAATGCCCACAGAAACTGGTCAATCTTGTGGAGTGTATGGAAAGAAAAAGCCTATCAAGTTTAATTACTACAAGTCTGTGAACAATGTTCTTAGAGATACTCACGCTGTTCTGAAAGGTATTAAGTTCAAAGAACCAGAGCTATTGGGATCGTCAGTTTTTGATTACAATGATGTCTATCGAAAGTTACGTATACTTTTACTTGACCTGAAGAAGGCTAAGGCTTCCACGCCTGACCTATTCCTTGTTGTTTCTGATGTATCGAATGCATTTGATTCTGTTGATCAAGATAAGCTGCTTGATGTGTTGAAAACCATTATTGTGAAAGACGAGTATCATCTTAACCAATACCATCACGTTTTATGCACAAAGAAGACCATGTGGGCTCATGAGAATGTAATGTTGATTGATCCAAATACCAGTCCAAGATTTTCTTCTCCACAATTTCGTTCCTTGCATAGCGTCCTTGTTAATCAGGTGCTTTCTACAAGTTACTCTCTATTCTCAATGAAAACTTTATAGCTTCATTTTATTTATAGTTCATAGCTGAAGTATTGAAACTGTAGTGCTACTTGTCCTACACGAACATTTTAAATGGCAAATAATAGCTGTGGGAAAGAGCCAGTCAATGCCTTTATCCCAAAAAACAGATTGTTAAGCGACTTTCTTATTAAAATTTTAAATCATTTATTCAAGGCATTCTTGACAAGAATGGCTATCGTGGGTTATTATCATTATAACCTCAAAAATCTTTTTAATAGCTTTGATTTGCTTTCTGTTTAGTGTGGCAAGCAAATTTTTATTGTTATTGTTTTAGTCCTTTTTAAATCTTAAATCTAACTGCATTCCAGACAAGAGATAGATCTTCCAAAGAACAAGGCTTTTTTCAAATAAGTCAATTCTTTGAGATTCTGCAGATCCACTCTTTTTTCTATTCAAATTTTCCTATTCAAAGATCAACCTTTTGTCTTTGTGTTTTCACATCGAGAATTCTTTGCAGATGAAGAGATGTCAAAGGGGCTGCTTATTAGTGATTATTTTTACCCATGGGATAAAATTTAAAAGGTTTTGGCTATTTAAACTTTGGGGAAATTACACTCTTAGTCCTTAAAGTTTGGTTTTTGTTGTTTTGAGTCCATAAGTTTTCAAACTCAACAATTTTGTCTATAAGGTTTGCTTCTGGTAGCACCCTTTGTCCCTCTGTCATTTGCTTTCCTGGTTAATTACTAATAAAAAGTTGACGTGCCATCTATCTTTTATTAAAAAATTAGTCTCTAATTTTTAATTATTAAATTTAAAAATATTTATTTATTTTTATTTAATTTTTCTATTTTTCCCTCTCTTCCCTCTTCTTGCTACCTCTTCTCCTTCGATCTTCTTCCTTTTCCCATTCAAACTAGTTGCCACGGGCTGTCGCTGGTGATCGTAATTCTTCCCCTTATTCTCCCTTTTTCCCCATTTAAAAAGAATAGAGATCTAAAAATGTTTTGCTGACAATTGTGAGGGCTAAGGGAATTTCAGATCTACAACTCGTAGGAACTTCTCCCCTAATATCCCAACCCTCATGATTTACAGTCGCTGACGACAACCAACAACGGTGGTGGCGATGACTGACAGTAGCAGGACTGAATGGGAGAAGGAAGAAGATGGAAGGAGGGAAGAGAAAGAGAGGAGGAAAAAAAAAGGAAAGAAAAAATTATATTTTTAATTTTATAATTAAAATATTAGAAAAAAAATCATTTTTTTAATTAAAAAATAGGTGTCAGGTTAGTTTTCCATGAGTAAATAATGGAAAAATTGACAGAGGGACCTAGAATGCACCTTAGGGATAAAATTGTTGAGTTTGAAAGCTTAGGAGCCTATAAATGCAAACTAAACCAAACTTTAGGAGACCAAAAGTGTAGCTTCACCTTAAGCTTTACATTGTTGGTTGGTGAAGTCAATTCTAGGCTTCTACACCTAGTACACAATGCGATAGTCTTAGATATGTAATATGCAACAACATCAACAATTGGGTTACTTTTTAAATTTGAGATTCATTATGGGCATTGGAAATACATAAGCACTAATTGAAATGTTAATTTGTTGGATCAGCATTCTGAAACTAGAGACTAAACCTTTGATTAAATGGTGCATTGAATTATTTTGCTCTTAACTTGGCACATTTTCCCCCATCCACAGGAAGATAGAAATATTACTTGTTAAAATGAAAGCATTATGCATGAAATGTGGTTCTGGAACAATAGGACATTGGAACTTCCTGTTCTCAATAAATTTATATATTTTTCTTTATCAAGATTCTTCTCTTCTTATGATGTAACATTTTTTAATTGTTAGCTGAATCTTGTAGGAATGGAGCAGTGTCATAAACAAGGAAAACCTCTTTTATATCCTACACGAGCACGTGAAGAGAAATGTTATGCAATTTGATAAAAAGTTTTACTTACAAAGAACAGGTATTCCTCAAGGAAGTGTTTTGTCATCTTTGCTCTGCTCATTATACTTTGGAGATTTAGAGAGGAAGGTGCTTTTTCCATTTCTTGGAAAAGTTATTGAATCTAGGGCTAATGAAATAACTATGAGACAAAATTGTCTTGACCCTTCTATTTCCCCGAGTAGCAATGAGGATGAAATGATAACAAATCCTGGTTATATGCTGCTTAGATTTATTGATGATTTCCTTTTCATATCGACCTCGAAGCAGCTGGCAGAAAAATTCTTATCCAGAATTCATAGAGGATTCCGGGCGTATAATTGCTACATGAATAAAAGAAAGTTTGGTCTGAACTTTGATGTAGCAAATACATCTGGACTCATCTCCAAAAGAGTCTATGTTGGTAAAGATGGTGTTTCATTTCTTCGATGGAGTGGTTTGCTCATCAACTGTCAGTCTCTTGAAATTCAGGCAGACTACACAAAGTTAGGTGTCATTCGTGATCTACTATCGTTTAGGCCCTGTTTGATGATTTCTGTTTTAGTTTTCTGTTTTTAAAATTATACTTGTTTCTGCCTAATTTCTTTACTGTTGTTTTCACCTCTTAAAACGTTTGAATTGTTAGCTAAATTTCAAAAAACTAAAACTAACTTTTAAAAACTACT
Source organism: Citrullus colocynthis (assembly GCA_031780015.1). Taxonomy (NCBI): domain Eukaryota; kingdom Viridiplantae; phylum Streptophyta; class Magnoliopsida; order Cucurbitales; family Cucurbitaceae; genus Citrullus; species Citrullus colocynthis. The sequence goes on along the minus strand of QLSR01001496.1, from coordinate 2,038,879 downwards.
TTCTTTAGTTTTCAAAACTTGACTTGTATTTTGAAAATGTTTTCGAAGGTGGATAACAAGATAAAGAAACTTACGAGTGGAAGTAATGTTTAACTAGTATTAGAAAAAAAAAAGCTAATGATTATCAAATGGACCTTAGCTATCTCATACTCAAGCAATACTTTTTTTTCTTCCCCTTTCCTGCTGAGCATCAAGAGCCAATAAATTATCCAGTCAGTTTTATTTCATTTAATATGCTTTTTTCCCATGTGTATAACTTGTGTTGTTTATAGCAGGTATTTGAATAACCACTTAAATTCAAGCATAACTGTTTGCTGGCAAGGCAAACCTGGACAACATTTAAAGGAAAAGCTGTGTGACTATTTAAGGCCCAAATGCCATCCAATCTTTTTTGATATGAATATCAATACTGCTGCAGTTGTGAGATTAAACATTTTTCAGGCATTTTTATTATGTGCAATGAAGTTCCATTCCTACATATGCCATTTATCATATATATGCAAATTCAGCAGAAATTTTCTCTTGAAGATCATTCTAAGATCTCTGAGGTCAGTCTCATGCTCGTTTAGTGCGGCTGCTCTTAGTTTTGATAACCTATGTAGTTTAACAGTTGATGTTTACTAAACATATTTCTGCTGAAACCATTAATGCTTCTGCATGGTTAGGTACATGGATGTGCTCATAAAGAATAAGATGTCTTCTATTCAGCTCGATTTGCTTCCACGTCCAAGTCTGCAGCTAGAGGATGGAGAAGTTGTATGGCTAGGACTAAATGCTTATGTTCAAGTGTTGACAAGGAAACAGGCACGACATACGCGGTTACTGTCATTGTTGAACTCGAAGTTATTGGCTCATCGATTGTCGGGGTGCATCTCTTCGGATCTGATCTATGCAGTTGATTGCTCACATTCATCCTTACTCTGGAAAATCAAGTACTAGATTCTAGATGGTAAGTATTTGGTAGTTTTTGAAGCTTTACTATTGACATTAGAGCAGTCATTTCAGGTTGGTTTTTGTGCTTGGAGTTGACACAGATGAAGTGAAAAAGGATTTTGCTGATGGAAAGGCTTTGCTGAAACCAATGAGTTCTCTTGGATTCTATTAGGATTCTATTAGGGCTCTCACTATGAAACAATGAAAATTGGCTCTATCTTTTGCTTGTGAATGAATTGAAGGGGAAAAAAAAAGGTTGCAAAATGTGTTTTTCTTATCATGGATTTCAGCAATATTCACATTTTTGAAGAACAAACAAATTATTCACCAGAATTTTGAGTCTTATTAGGAGATTAGTTTGAGTTTATTTCAAAATTTCAAATGGGGGGTTAAAAATCTTGGGTTTAGAGTGAAGAATGAATTCTTTCAATCTACCTTAAAGATTATATTCATTGTGGTTAGAATAGATTAGTTTAATACTCCCCCAAAGTACTTTAAGTGCTTTTTACCACCATTTTTAGAATTTAAACTAGTTGGTCAATAAAAATGTTGCAAAATATTTTTAATTAAAAAAAAAAAACCATTTAAATCTTTAGCCAAACACTACAAATTTTCTTTTTTTATATGGGTTTTAGTTTTTACTACAAGGGGAGCAAAAGCTCCTTGTGAAGTAAATAGACGTGGAAGGGAATATACCTCATCACCGTCCTTGTTTGGTGAAAATTAACTAATTGAAATTTTCTCTAAAAATAAATATCTTAATTTAATTGAGGTAAAATAAGAAGAAAAGAACTGAATGCAGAATTAATGGAGGAATTTTCAGTTCGATCCTTCGAAATTAGGGGCAGTGGATTCTTGGAAAATTTCTGAATGACTCTTAACAGAATAACTATTTTGAATATTGGGTCGTCCGGTGGGAAATTCTTGATGGGCCTTTGTTGATGAGTTGTGTGGCTTAGTGACTTCCCGTCTAGATATATCATATATATCAAATATACATTAAGTTGAGATGTTTTCCTTAATCTTACTTGAAATTTCAATTTTTTATTCTAGTCTCATTTTGGAAGAATGGGGTTAGTTCTAAAATCTAAAGCTTATTTGTTTTATTATGGGTTTTGAGACACATAGTTATTGGAAAAATTATTTTTAATGACAAATAATAGCAAAATATCATAGTTTATTTGTGATAAATCGTGATAAACTACTATTTGCGTCTATCATGACACAAATATGACAATAAAATTTTACTATATTTGTAAATATTTTTGTTCATTTTTACTATATTTGAAAACAACCAAGTTATTATTATTGTTATAACTTAAAATTTCATCAACATGATTTTTCTTTTTGTGACAGAAACAAACCAAAAGGAAAACTAAACAATCCGATGGGCAACAATAAAAGCAAAATCATGAGAATACGAATCCACCAACTACAGCGAAAAATCACTCATGCACGACTCCATTCTTCCAGAAAAACTAACTTGAGCCAACATATGAGTGGCCAAATTATGAGACTGATGCACATGTTGAAAAGATACAAAAGCAAAGTAAGCAACAATATTTTTAATATTATTTACACAATTAGCCACTTCAACCCGACAGGCAAAAAATGCCCCTCATGATCTAAACCAACACCAACGAACTAGATAAAATTAACAAATGAGAGACACATTTTTTCAGCTAAATGAAGCCCCTCAAGAACAACAAAAGCTTCGGCATATAATATGTTTCCAGAGAAATCTTTAAACCCACTCAAAGAGGCTATAATTTGGCCAGACGATGAACCAACACCACCACTAATGCCCACAATGTGCTTACCAAGCTGAATAGCAACATCATAATGGATAATACTAAGATTATTATCCATTAGATCATACTTTGTGTGAAAAGGAAGCTGAGAACAAGAAGACTCATATGGGATCTTACCAAAACTATCCAAGTAGTCAACAATCCAAACACAACGGTATTCCACCAAACGGATAGGGGTAGAATAAACAACTTTATTCTGATCCCCCCAAGTGGCCCAAGTAGTGATACAAGCACAAGCCAAATCATTATTTGACAACACCCTAGCCGGCTTAGTCCCCAGACAACTAGAATGATTAGTTCTTATACTCCATCTCGCCCAAAGACATACAACTAGATGCTTTTAGCACGACTACACCCAAATAAAGTATGACTCATAAATTTCTCCTTATGCCTACACACTTGACACCAAGGAAGAAATGTATCCATATGCTGCAAAGGAACAAATGCTGGAATACTCTTATAACATGTCTTCCTAACAAACAAAGTAACTTTAGCAGGAATAGGAAGCTTCCATAGATGAATCCACCAAGTCAACTCAATAATCAACCAAGACCCCCGATTCAAGATTCGATGAAGAATTGCACATTTATAGCCACTCTTCACCAAGTACTCACCCTTATTATCATAGTGCCAAATCCAACGATCTTCCCTATTAGTTGGACACAAAGGTATCTGAAGGATCTCCTCCACATCCTCTGGCATCAAAGCCCCCCTTAGCTTTTGAAGATTCCACGAACCAAAAGGGAAAAAGAGATCAACCACCATTCTAACCCCATTAACAGGCCCTTGCATAAACACCTTAAAAGTGTATGGTCTCGGAACCCATGGATTCTCAAAGACTAAAGTTGATCTACCATAGCCAATTTGCTTACGCAAACCCCTAACCAACAAATCTCGGCCCCAACATAATCCTTTCCAGAAAAAGGAACCACGAACCAGAATGGGAACAAGAAACCTCTAAAACAGAACAACGAGGAAAATACCTACCTTTTAAAACAAGACCCACTAAGGAATACAAATTTTGTAGAATTCTCCAAACATGAAAATTTTAATACCCTCCATATGATAGAACTTTTTATATATGAATAGTAAAAATATAGCATTCATACTTTATTAATATTAATAGCGGTGGATGAGAAGATGAAAACTATTTATATTAACGAAATATTACTACTACCTATTTGATTTCCTATAAATTTTAGAGAATTAATTGATACGACTAATAGTTTTGAGGTTAAAAGTGATACAATTCTTAAACTTAATTGGTTTTTTTCCTATATTTTTTGTTTAATAATCTTTGGTGTAGAAGATTCTCTATGTCCCTCTAAACTTGTGCACCTTCATCAATAGTATATGTCTTATCTTAATTGAACCATGCTAATACTTGCATGCGATGCATCTATAACATTTTATTTTGACTGTGTACTTTTTTTTTTTACTCAACAATTTATATTTATATTATAAAATAAAACGACAATCAAATTTTTTCATGTCATCACAACGAAAACCCATTTTATTAATGGTTGAGGCAAATTAAGAATTAATGTGTGATCCTAAATATAAATCTGGAGACAAATAAATGACAAGCTAAAAGAAGACATGTATCTTCTTTTTGGCCGTCGGATCATTGTGAGAAGCTCGATCAAATTCAATGACGATTAAGCTTGGACCACGATTGATAAGTTAGCTAGTAGCGAATTGCACCTAAAATTGTAAATTGGTTTGACTTGAAGGCTCGGGCTCAATATTCAATTCAAGCCTATGATAGAGAATTGGGCCAAAGGAAAGTTTGGGCTTTAGCCCAATTCCAAGACCAATTTACGGGCCCAAAAAGCAATTTGACCCAAACTCGACCAATAGAAAAAATAGAGCCTTTATTCTTCATTTTGGGAGATTAGGGAGGAAGAAAGATTGAAGACTCTTGAGATTTGAAGATTATAATTCTTTTGATATGTGAAAACTTAAAGTATTAAAATGGAAGAAGGAACATATGATCATTTATTAGGAGTTGTACTCGCTACACTACACTAAAATCACTATAAATCAAAGTTCACATTCAACAAATTAAATTGATTCGAAAATCTCATCCAACAACTTTTTAATGATAAACATCTAATGTACATATATACAATCAAGGGAAATTATTTTACATGACAAAACTATTGAAAATATGTACAAGTAATAGCAAAATATCACACTTTAAGATAGACACAAATAATAGTTTATTATAGTTTATTGCAGATAAACCGTAAAATATTGCTATATTTGTAAATATTTTGATTCATTTGCATATATTTGAACAACCCTATAGTCAAAGTAAATCAAGTTTATCTCTCTAAATACATTTTCTTTATACTTATAAAGAAATAATATTTGCCAACATGAATGTAGTTACTTATTAAGACATTTTTTCTAGGAATTATAAATTTGAATTTTCAGTTCTACATTTATATACAACATGATTTTAAAAACAATTTCAAATATTAAAACTTTGAATGTAAGGGTAGAATCAAATGTCTAACCTTGATTTTAAGTTTTATTTGGATTATGCTATTTTTGCAAAGTTTATTTTAAATTTAGAAAAGTAAAAAAAAAAAACAAATAAATAAGTATATACGTGGCAGAATCTAGCGGCAGCTTGATGAAAGAACCCACATTATCGCGGGTGATTTTAGTAGTAAGAGAAGTCTCCTTGCCGAAACAACAGCTCTTGCTTCCTCTCTTTGCAACTCGAAAGTCGAATCGAAACTCCTGCTCTCTCCTCAACCTTCAACGCCCCAACCCCGCGTTTGAGAAATTAGGGTTTCTCTGCAGAGAAATGGCGTTGGCCAGTCGCATCCGATCCACCATCCCTGCCCTCAGTAAGTTTTTGAGATCCGAATCCTCATGCACTCCGGTACGCGTACTCCTACTACATCTCATATATATATATATATATTTTTTTTTAATCTTCTCTGTCCCTCATAGTCATTTCCGGTTTTGGATTGCGAATATGCTTATCTTGTTCGTTGCCTCATCTATGTCGGATTTGAGGTCAAATGTGGAGGCCTTGTACTCTGTATTCGTTTATTTAGGATTTGCTGGAATTTATAATCTGTTCGTTTTCTAGGGGAAAGTGAGATAATTCTGATTATCCGAACTTGTGTTCTGTACGTAGTGAATTCGTTTGATTCGAAATGCATAGGGATGTATATAATTTGGGGTTACTTCTGGTAACAGGTTAGAAAAGGCGTGGAATTGTGATTAATTGGTATAATTTGGGGTTAATGTTTTGGGTGGTTGTGCATTTTTAGCAAATTGAAAATGTAAGAAGGTATTTGGAGCTTTTATTTTCAGTTTTCCCTCAAAATTGGTCGATGTTGGCGTGAATAGAGCTGGTTTCTTCACTTTTTCACTGGTTTTGTATGAGTGTGGTTATATCACTTCAATAATGTGCCTTCTAACTGGCTGCAGCTCTCAAGGACTTATGCCGCTACATCAGGGAAAAATGAAGGAAAAGTGAAGGTGTGTGGACCATACCCTTAGTTATCTCCTCATATATCATTTCAATAGTTGTAAAAATATCCCCAAACTTTCAAAATGAGTTAAAAAATCTCCTCATATATCACTTTGCTAATAGATTTTCAGAATTACTATCAAATATGCTCTTTGGAACTTTGAGTGCATATGCAATATATGTTCTTGCTGGTATTCGTTGAAGTTAATTTTACAAGCATGCTTTCTTATTTGCTATATATCAGGTGCCTATTGCTTTGTTTGGAGGGTCTGGAAACTATGCCTCTGCTCTGTATCTAGCTGCAGTAAAAGCTAATTCTTTAGAAAAGGTGGAGTCTGAGCTTGTTAACCTTGTTGAGGCTATTAAGAAAAGCCCCACATTTTCTCAGTTCACAATGGACCTGTCAGTTCCAGCGGAAACTAGAGTTAAGGCTATCAACGAAATTTCTGCTGAAGCTAAATTTTCAGACACTGTAAAGAACTTCTTGGGTAGGATTGATTACTCTTCTGTGGTTGTGTGGATGAAAACTGACTTTAGCTTTGGCCCCTTTTATGCTGCACAAATTGTCTGTCAATGAGTATTTCTTTCTCCATGCTAATAGCCTAATCTTAATTGTATCATTTCATACCCTATATAATATCCGGCTTGAGAGGTTTAAGGATTTTGCCTTTCATGATTGAAGAAGTGAGTTTTATAATATATGACTTTTGAGATATTTGAGATGGTTAATGGGTTCTTGATCCCTTTTTCTTTTGTTCCATTGACTCACGCATCTTACATTTTGTTCCAATTGACGAAGTACTCATGCTGCCTAAATAAGGATACTGGCTACTAAAATGCATTAATTCAAGAGTCTTACAGGCGTTCTTACTTGGATTTTTTATAATTATTAATTGCAGTTGTGCTGGCTGAGAATGGGAGGCTGAGATATGTAGATAGCATAGCAAAGAGATTTTTGGAGTTGACCATGGCTCATAAGGGAGAAGTTAAAGCAGTTGTTACAACTGTTATTGTAAGTTTCTCTTTCTCTTTTGTTTTGTTTTGATTTCTTTTAATTCAGGTAGAAACCAGATTCATATCTACAAAGCTCAACATGCAAAGTGATTGAATATGTTCAGCATTAACTTATGCAAAGTGATATCTTTGTCTAAGGGATGATCCATTTAAATTTGGCAATTGATTTGTGGATGTCGTTGGATGCCTTTTATATATGTGTGGTTAGGAGTGTTGTCAAATTATTTACTTTGATTTATATTTTAGCCTATTGATATTGGCAATTCGTTGATCATGGATGAAAAGGTCAATTACAGAATATATTTTAAGTAAATTTATCGACATTTACAATGAAATGGTTTTTATTGAATCACCATATAGCTTCCAATGCCTTGTAGTTCTTTGTACGGTTTTATCTCGTTAGAATTTCAAAATTCTTACCAGACAAAATACTAAATTGTATAAACCTCAATGCACATTACAACTGATTGGTCTTTTACCAGCCCATTCCAGCACAAGAAGAGAAAGAGTTGAAGGAGACATTGCAAGATATAATTGGACAAGGCAAGAAGGTTAAGCTCGAGCAGAAGGTACTTTGATTGAAAATTTTCTATGTTTCCAATTTTATGATTATAGCTGCATGCCCTTGAGAAATTCAAACATTGCTCTCGTATTTGCCAGATTGATCCCAGCATACTTGGTGGTCTAGTTGTAGAATTTGGCGAGAAGGTATTTGACATGTCCATTAAAACCCGAGCACGTCAAATGGAGAGGTTCTTGCGCCAACCTGTAACTCTTGATGGTCTGTGAAAAGGTGTTTAACTTCTGTGGCACCATGTCAACATCTGCAGCTATTCGTCACTTTGTCATCCATGTTAATGGACAAAGATATTTCTTTCTTTCTTTTTTGTTCCCCTTCTCTTTTTCCCCAAATATTTTGTTGCCTTTTTCCCTTAACTTGTTATGATGGTATACAGCCATCTAGGTGGAAATAAGAGTTTCGGCTTTTTATGTGGATTATAAATCTTGTAAGAGTTACTTGGTTTAAGAATATCTTATTCCCGAGTACTTCGTAATTGATGCGAAGTTTACTTCCAAATAATGACAGGTCTATCGTTATCGATGGTATTGCAAACTAATGGCTTCATATCTCACTGCCCAACTGTTACTACTATGAGGCTGAACATGATCTCTCCTTATATGTGGTTGCTTCCATTCCTTCTGGAACCACCAATATAATCAACAAATTCAACATATTGTGCATTTCGATTTTTCGTCCGGACTCTTCATTAAATTGGAGAATCAATTAATTGTACAACGAATCTCAATGAGAAATGTTAAAACTTCAAATATCTTTACAAGTTTTTGCGTGAGAATTATTTTCATTTACTTTTCAGTTTGGTTAACTTGTGATTCACAGCATTTCATAAGTTGTCCAACCGACCATGTGATTATTTACATGTGGTGTAATGACACATCAACGCCACCATTTTTGACTCACTTGGATCCTTCCCTGATACAATAAACTTGAGTTCTTATTACAAACCTTCAGATTGAGAATGTGTGATAGAGAGTAAACTGCAAGCATATTCTTCAAAGAATACGAACTTCTCATCTTAGTTTTCAGCATAAAGGTGTTGTATAGTCATGCACTTTGAAATCATGACGCTTTACATTTGGAATGGAGTCCAATGATTTCAGTGTTTTAATTTTGCCATTTATTTTTCCTTGACCTTTTGTGGATTCTGATGAAGTTGAATGATTTTCTAGTATGTTAATTTTTGCATTTTTTTCTTTCCTTTCCCTTCTCTGGATTCACCAAATACCATGTGCTATTCCTGGGAGATAAAAAGCTGGTCTTCTTTTGTAGCACTGATCTGCTTTTTCTTATGATGACAGCATTTCTTGGGGTCTCAAATGCAGAAGAGGTACTTTTAATATAAGCAGTAATAGGAAAAACATTCACCTTTTATTTGATGGTTTCTTTGAGTACTTCAACTTTTCATATCATGATTTTTGGTTGAAAAGCTTTTGTTTAGATATGAATACAAGCTTACAAGAAAAAGAAAAAAACATCTGCGGTTAAATTTTCATTATGTTGCTGATGAATGCCATGTGTATTGAGGAACAGGTTGGTTTTCTTATCTTTGTATCCAAGTAGGATGTTGCTTTGTGTTGGATCATAATCATGACTTGGATTTTTCGTACAGCTGTATATAGATAGAATAGAATGCTTTTTTGAACATTTGAGTAGCTTTGGAGTCTACCACTTGCTTTTTTGCTCAGAAAAATTATTGTCTCTTTCAGGAGGAAAAAAAAAAAAATATATATATATATATACATATATATATAGGGAAGCTCAGACTAGAATAATTTATTTTCCCTAACAATCTCAGGAATTGACAAGGACCTGTTATAAACTGTTTTCTTTGAGACAATGACTGGGAAATGGTGATGGATTTTCCATGATAATTTGGTTGTGCATAGATGGATTTTCTTTCTCTCAAACTTAGGCATGCAGGGAGAGGGATTAGGTAGAGGAAGTAATTGCTTAATAAAGACTTTCTTGAAAGAAGATGGGTTTGTTCTTTTTCTTTCTTTTTTCTTTTCTTTTCTTTTCTTTTTTTTTTTTTTTTTGTGGGGGGGGAGCCTATGTTTCTGTCTTTTGCAGTGAATCTGTGATTTAGTGGATATAAATTTTTTTTAGCATGATCTGCTCTACAACTATGTTATTAGATAGGATCTAAATTTGCAAACTCTGTTCTTGATCAGGTTTGAATGGAATAGAATGAATAGGGAAGGGTGATGGATACGTATGGAATACTTGTATAATTCTTATGCACATTAGAAGCAATTGACAGCAATGATGGGTATGTTTTTGGATAAGAATACACAAATACCACGTAGACAATCAATTAGGCTAGCTAGATTGCTTGAAATTGTTGTTGGTAATGAAAGAATTTGAGTAACTGTTGCAATTAATGGAGCTAACTATTAGATGGGTCATGTTATCTCTTAATTGATGTAGCAAGCAATATCTGTTCATGTGACTTTAATATCAAGAATGCTCACAAACTGATTTACCATATTTATTAGACTAAGTTTTTGATTATTGCATTGCCCTCTGCACCCACTACAATTATTTTAGATCTGTTTGATTACAATTTTGGCTTTTCTCTTTCCTTCTCTTCTCTTGAGAACAGAAAAAAAAAAAAAAAAAGTACCAGATGTTGGAAGAGCACACCAATATTATAAAGATTTTCCTTGATAAATTTGGGGTGTCGAAGGCCCCACTTCTTTCTGAATGGTTTTATGATCCATCTTCTGGGGGAAGTTTCACCCTCCCCAAATAATTTCTAACAACAAAAATTTCAGGTTATTAAAGGTATGTTTGAATTGACTTTTTAAGTGCTTAAAAATATATATATATATAGTTTTTTTGCCCTTAGATACACTTTTTTGAACACTTAGTTGAGAGTCCATTAGAACAGGCCTTAAGTTCATTGGAGTTCAATCTAAATTACAGGGTACAAAAAAAAAAGTGCTTAAGAATGCTTTTTCTTGCACTTAGAAGCACCTTTTTTAGCACAGTCCAAAGTCAATTAGAACATGCCCTAAAGGGTTGTTTGGGGAGCTGGAATGTAATGGCATTATTGGGAATCAGAGAAGCGGAATAAACGAAAATGAGATTGCGAACCATGAAAACGGTGGAAAATAGGAATGAGTTGAAAATTGTCGAAACGGAATGACTTTTGTATTACCAATCGGGCCCAAAACACTCAATCCAAACATTTATTTTGGATTACATTACAATACAAGCCTATCCTATTACAGTTTTCCAAATACCCCTAAGTTCATTGGACTTCAAACTAAATACTTTACTGGTAACATCCAAACTCTTCAAATTCTAGCCATCACTTCTATGGCATGTTTTACGTGTGACGCTTGAAGGAATTAGGAGAAAAGAAAAGTAGAATGAATTGGCTACATTAGCTTTTATTCAATTGAAACAGAATCAATCCATCCATTTGTACATGTAGATTAATGAAAGGTGATATGTCGATTATTTCTCTTTTAGTAAAAGCAATTTTCTTCGGAAGATTGATTTAGTCATGTTTTTGCCGTGAGGGGCAAATGGTTTCTAGGATTTGCTGTCATACATATATTTTGGTAAAGAAATCTGTTCAAACAGTAGTCTCAGATGATAGGAGATCTCATGCAAAGAGAATAAAAAATAATTGGACAATCTCCAATCTCGAGGATCAACTGGAAAGAAGAAAAAGAAAAACATTTATCAAAATTGTGGAACACTAAAAAAATACATCCCAAAGTACCAAAGTACATTCATGTACTCTCTCTCTCTAGGTTTATTCTTCATAGTCACGTGTCTGCAGAGAGAGAGAGAGAGAGAGAGAGAGAGAGAGATAGAGAGAGAGATTATTATGTGAAGTGGAAGCAAAACTGTAGTTCTTTGATATACAGAGACAATGATTACCTTGTGAGTGAAGAAAAATGCAAAAAAAAGACAAGAATTGAGTCAAAGACAAGAAGACCAACCATCCCCTTCCTTCTCTCTCTCTCTCCGTGGAGAGACACATACACAAATGGAGGTCCCCCTCCAATCCGTTTTCCACTCCACCTATCAACCAACCAACACAATCTTCTCTCTCTCTCTCTCTCTCAACACATATTCACAATTCAAACCTATATTCTTCAAGCAACCAAAGCATCCCCAACCATCTCCATCATCATCACCCTTACCACGCCATGAAGCCTTCTCTTTTTCTCTCTCTTTTTCTCTCTACACACACACCACACACACATATATATACAATTCTCCATGCAGTGACCAAACCCAGTTAGGGAAAAAAGAAACATTAGAAGAGAAGAGAGAAGAATGAGGAAACCAGAGGCGGTTCTCGGGAAAGAGAATGTCGAGAAGAACAAATACCGGAAAGGTCTATGGTCGCCGGAGGAGGATGAGAAGCTGATGAGGTATATGTTGAACAATGGGCAGGGCTGTTGGAGTGACATTGCTAGGAATGCAGGGCTTCAGAGATGTGGGAAGAGTTGTCGTCTTCGTTGGATTAATTATCTTAGACCTGACCTTAAACGTGGAGCTTTCTCTCCTCAGGAAGAAGAACTTATTGTCCATTTGCATTCCCTTATTGGCAACAGGTCCTCTCTCTCTCCTTCTTGACTCATTTTTCTTGATACCCAATTGAGAGTTTCAAATGAGTTTTTTTTTGGGGGGGGGGAAACAAACAAAGACAATGATGAAGAATCATTTCCTTCCCTACATTCATGAAGACAACCTCTCAAACTTGTTATCACATGTGTTATTTCTTTTATTAATGGAGTTTTAGAAGTTGTATGGTTAAATTTTACCACTAAAATCCAAAAACTTTGTCATATGTGGTAGTTTTGTTTGGAAAAGTTATGGGGTGTAATATGATATGATTATCTGCTTTATATGTTTTAAACAGGGACATAGCATGGATCTATGTCATATTACATTGGATATACATTGCATTTTTAGGAATGTTGTAAAGACGCTATTAAATATCTAGTTGTATTTTTAAAATAAACATCGAAACGAGCATTACTTGTTATGCTGTACAACAATTCTTTATTCAAATGGAGTTAAGATGAAGCATATATATATATATTATATAACAAATGACATGTTTGAGGGGCATCCCTTACTTTTAAAAGGATTTATATAACATTTGCATCAATTCTTTATTTGAATTTGGAGACTAATCAGCGTAATCTCCTTTGTAAACAATCAATAGGTGGTCTCAAATCGCATCTCGATTGCCTGGACGAACCGACAATGAAATAAAGAATTTTTGGAATTCCACATTGAAGAAAAGGTTAAAAAACAACCTTTCTTCCTCTCCATACAACCATGAATCATCAGATCCTAGATTGGACATGATGTTTGGAGGGATAATGGCAACGCAAGAACATGACATTATGAGTATGAACATGAGCATGGATTCATCGTCCACCTCCTCGTCATCTTCCCAGTTACCGTTTTCTGCAACAGGACACAACTCCTTTGACAGTTCATCCATGCCTTTTCTAGACAACAACTTTGAAATGGCCTCTGTGGCTGGGGCCACCAATGGCTTTCTGCAAGCACCATTGACTGATATGGGAATGGGAATGGGAATGAGAATGGAAGAGAGATTTAGCTATGGGAATTTGGAGGCTCAAAGATCAATGGAACTTGAAAGAGACGTGCTATGTCTTCCACATGAAGAAATGATGAACCCTCCATTAATGAACAATAGAAGCAATTTTGATCAGTATTTGGGTACAAATGAGCAGAATATGAATGTGGAGGAGATGTTTGGAGATATGGGAAGCCATGGACAATTACAAGAAAGCTTGAAGATGGGTAATGAATGGGATTTGGAGAGTTTCATGCAAGATATGTCCTCATTTCCTCATTTTCTTTGATTTTCAACCTCAGCCTCCCTCTAAAGGCCTATAAATTTTTCATTTATTTTAGAATTTTTTTGGGGGGAAAAAAAAACCCACACACATATATATTCTTTATCCCTCATTTCTTCTCCTCAGCAAAACCCAAAAAGAAAAAGGAAAAAAAAAAAAAAAACTATTTTACCCCACCCCAAGTTTCATACAAAAGGCTTTTGGAAGCCATTTATTTAGGGAATTTTTGGGAAACCAACCCTATAAATATAAATATATTTTTCCCTTAAATGATTTCTTATTTGTCAATAAAACCCCACAAAAAATAAAAGAAAAACAAGAAAATTAGTTCTTAGTTTTTTGGTTGGCCATGGTTGAAGCCCATGAGAGGAAATGAAAGAGAAATCTTTTGGTTTTGGTCTTCTGTGGCTTTGGAGGGTCAAGAAGTTGATTCCCAACTGTTGATGCAACTTTTGTGAGATTGAGAGGCAGAGATTTTTAGGGAGAAGGGTAGATTGAAGAAGATTAGTGTTTTTACAGTGCAAAGAAAAACCTTTTGTTCTACGAATCCCAACTTTGAAAGAAGAGTTTTTGGTAAGTTTGTGTACCTTCAAAACATGGTCTTTTGTTAGCACCACCATATAATAGTAGAAGGAGCAAATAAACAAGGGTTGGATCTTTTGTTGTTTTATCATTTGTGTACAAAAGCAAATATACATAAGATATATTATTACACAATCCATCTCTCCCTTGGTAACACTTTTTTGCTAATCTATTCATGTTTTAAATTATGGTCGTCGAGAACTTAAAACAATGAGTTGCAAAGTAAAGAAAATTATTATTTAGGCCTATTGGAATGTAAAGAAAAGCAACATTATTCATGATTTTTTCTTTTAAATTGACGTAACAACTTGTAACAATATCAAGTAGGTGATATCATTGTAATATTAGTGTCATCTTGCGGGTAACTCAATTAGAAGGTAAAGAAATACACTATGTCACCATTATTCATGGATATTTTTTTGAAACAAATATAACAACTTGTAACAATATCAAGTAGTTGATATCACTTAATTGGTTAAGGTATGTTACGTATTATTTTTTATGACTTCGGGATAGTTCTAAGATTTTCTTTTTTAGATACATATACACTTATTTAAAATATAATGTATTTTAAGAGGTAAGACAACAATTTATATACATACGCATATATATCAAATATTTAGCATGTTTGATGATAATTTTATTTTTATAAAAATTTATGGCTACTTTTTTCTTCCAATTCTTCTATTATTGTTTTTTTTTTCTTTTCTTTTTTTAGAAACACTATAGTCAAATTCTAAAATCAAGAATAAGTTTTTTAGAGTTATTTTTTTCCGTTTTCAGAACTTGACTTAGTTTCTTGAAAAATTTAGTAGAGAGTAGATATCTAAATAAAGAAATTTATGGGTGGAAATAGTGATTATAAGCTTAATTTAAATGAATACACACGAAAGTGATCAAAAGCATTTCTAGAATACATAATATTTTTTAAGGGTAAGATGCAAGTTGAAATTCAAAATTTCAACTTGAAAAAGATTTTACTAATACTTTAACCAATTGAGTTATAGTGCCTTTGAAAATAACATTATGAACAACAGAGTTTTACCTACATCTTAATCTTAATGGATATAAAAAGAAGGGCAAATATCAATCTATAACCCAAAAACTATTGCCGTTGTATCGATTAAAACTCTTAACTAGTGATTGTATCAATTTAAATACTGAATTTTGGTAAATGTATCAATTCACTCCCTCATCTAGATTTCGTTCGATCAATATCGTATGAAATTTTTGATTTGAGTCAACTAAACTCTAAAATTCTCATAAGCTAATCCATTTATACATTTTATTATGATTACCCTTGAAAATCATCCATACATTGATTGTTAAATGTGTGTAGACTTCTTCAAATGTCGATTTTACAAAATAGACGATTAAAGTAAATGCATGAACGATATTCAAAGAAAATTTTGATCAAGAGTCAAAATTGATTCATTTATGAAGGTTGAGGGATTTAATTCATATAATTATAGTTTTCACACGAGATTTTTCCAAACGGTAAGTAATTGAGAGCGTAAATAAATATAATTAAAAAAATTCAGGGTTTAAATTGATACAATTATTAGTTTAGAGTTTAAATTGATACAACTCCTAAAGTTTAGGAGTATAAATTGATATTTTTCCTAAAATGTAAAATCATATTTTAGTCCCAGTACTTTGAGTTTCATTCTATTTTAGTTCATATATTTTCAATTGCCTAAATTTAATCTCAATACTTTTTCGATAAATCTTAAAATTAAGTCTTTATTGTTAGTCTATTGTTAAAAATAAAAAAAACTTGATTAACATTTTTCTCTATAAATTTTGAAAATATAATCACATATTATGTCTTTTCTTGGATGAAAATTATTTTTTTTAATATATCCAATTTTGATATAAAAAAACTTCAAAAAATAATTTAAAATTTATTGAAAGTACATTAACTAAATTTGGATATTTGCGCTAAGAGAATAAGAACAAAATATATATACTAAAACCTCTAGCAATCCAACACATCAATAATATTATTAATCTCTCTAACAAAAAACTTACAAAAACACTTGTCTTTTCGATTGACCAATTGTGTATGAGTGATAAGAATATAGTTTATTGTTAGTGCAAGAATACACTGTCAAAAGTAATAAACTTGGTAGTATTTCAAGTACTGTATCCCATAAGACTAAAAGTTGATTCAATTCGATCTTGACAAAACAACGCTTGCAATTAGAATCCTAGGGTAACTAGTGGAAATAAGCAAGTTTGTGGTTGTGTTCTAAATAATAAAGTAGACAGTAGATGACAACAAGGATTAACAATCAAGTTTCAACCTGCAGACTTTACATATACCTTGAGCCATGCGGCCACAAGAAGTCGATGTCAACCAACTTTGGACAGGGAACTACTCTTATTCAATCTTGTTTCACAAGTTTCTTTAGAAGCCTAAGTAGCTAAAATCCTATATTTTCTATGGCTAACTGAAATTTGGATTAATTCGTGCAATCTCCAAGTCCTATGATGTTGAAAGTGAATTACTATACCCCCAAACTTAAACATTTGCTTGTCCTCAAGCAAACAAAACTATATGATAGATGCTAAAAGTGAATTAACATGCTCAGCCAAGAGTAAATACAAAGTATTCAACTTTTAGGAGATATCTCAAACCTTAGCACCTTATTTGTTCAAACTCCAAAAAGAGCCCTCAAAAGAGTCTTATTAACTTTAGGCGCAACTTCCCTCAACTATCTAAGCTAACATGTCGTACTAACTGTCGCCGTGTGCCCGAAATGACGCGGAGTGGCTGACATCCTCGAAAACGGTTAATTTTGCAAGAAAATAAAAAAGAGCTGCCACCAATTTTTTTTGACGGTGTAATTGGACACCGAAGTAAAATAAACAACTTTTAATTAAAAACAAAAATGGTCTACGAAAACTAGACTTGAGTTCGGGAGTCATTTGTGTATGGGGAAGGTGTTAGCACCTATAACACCCGTTTAGAAATCAGTGGTCAAATTTTAAATCTTAAATTGAAAATATTCTTTAATTTTTTTTTCTTTTTAGAAAATAATATCTTATTTTACCCTTCATTACCCCAATATTTGAAGTAATGATCCGATAAAATAAGTGCGACAAATGCCATCAATTTGACTATATTATAATTGAGGAAAAATTCCTCACCTCAAGAAAGTGAGAAACTATTACATTTTCTCAAAATTTGCCATAGGATAGTCTTTAAATAAAAGAAGTTTTTCTTTTTTTTTTCTTAACATTAATTAACTTCATTTTTTCGGACACCCAAAGATGTGATCCCTCACCTTAAGAATTTTAGAAATCGGACTCCCAAATTTCCTAGGTTCCATCGTAGGATTTTTTTCCTTTTTTTTTTTTTTTTTTTAAATTTTTTTAAAAGTAAAATGGTTTTGAAAACAAGTTATTAAGAAAATAATTGATTACAAAACCTTTTGAAATCATAGATTAATTTTTGAATGTTTGAAAACACAAAATGTGTAATTTTAAAGAAAAGGAATTTAAATGATTTAGGAAGATTCTTGTGAAAGGTTTTAAAAAAAAATTAGAGAAATTTAAATTAGAAGGATTTTAAAACCTTGGGAGATTTTAATTAGAAAGATTTAAAAACTTTGGAAAAATTTAATTAGAAATCAAATAAGACTTAAAATGAATATTATGTAAGAAAAACACATAATTAAAGAAGCATCATAATAAATTAAGCAAACATAAAAGATATAATAAAATTTAATAAAAACATATTGGAGATCGATCTCAGACTCCCAAATATTCGACTCCTCACCTCAAGAATTTTGAAAAATTGGACTCCCAAATTTTCTAATTTCCTTCGTCGGAATATTAAAAAAATTTTGAAAAAAAAACAGTGATGTAATTTATAGCTTAGAAGATACATGAATGATTTGGAAAATACGGTGAACAAAATAGAAAATAATGAGAATGAAATAATGCAATAAACAAAGAATTATACATAATAATACAGAAATAAAAATTTGGGATAGGTAATAATGTTAAACATTAAATTATTATAAGTCTCTTATTTAATTGTTTTTTTTTTCTTCTTATTAGCACAAATTCAATTTTAAGATAAAATGAATAATAAAATTTTTTCCCCTTATTCTTGCCTAGGAAAGATCCTTAGAGTTACTCTCGCGTACGTTCCAACTTGCCCACATGGATTACATGAAAGACATCTGATTGCAAGCAAAGGTCATACTTAAGGAAAACACTCACTTTCCACTTTAACCATTTTGCAATAAAAGAAAGCACAGGTTAACTGTTTGCCCTGTCCTACTTTAGTTAACTAAAGAACAAAGGAGTGTCATTTTTTTTTTAAAAAAAATTTAATTTAATTTAATTTATTTTTTAAAGAGGCCTAACACACATACATTTGTTCTCATACACAATTGATACTTTCTCCCTCCCCCAATTTGAGAGAGGCAATATCCTCATTGACTAAAGGAGAAAGAGTATAAAAAATCAGGTGGTTACTTTGGGTTGACTACAAAATATATGGCTAGACTCTCATAGTGTGCTAGGTTGTTTGAACATGTGGAAGATTAATTAGCTTAAGAAGGTTTTGCACTCAAAGTCAGTCAATACTCTTAATTTTATGCTCTTTAGGATTTGTTGATAATTAAGGCATGTTAGTAAGAGATAAACTCTAATTTTCATCATTAAGTGCTACTTTACAAAACAAATGACAGAGACCTGCCATTAAGATGGAGACTTCAATCCTTAACATTAGCTAAACTACCACATTCTTTCTCACTAATGCAATTCAATTAACAGTTTGGCAATTGAGGCTACACGACCATGAATCAAACTAACTTTTTCCTTCAAACTTATGAATTGTTACATTAGAATTGACAAACTGTGATCTAACTAATCAAACTTAGTCCTCCCTCTTTGATCATTTCGCAAGATATTATACCTCACCATATGTACTATAAACTTTTTATGATCAACTACTACCGATTCAAATTTTATTTTCTAATGAGCTCACAAAGGCAAGTACTAAACTTACTCCTATAGCCCTCATTGTTTAATTTCCTCTCGAGATGAGATTCATCTTAATATTAGACATTTTGACATCTTGTAACACAAAACCATCTTCATTCGGTTTTTAGACTAATATATCTAATCTCACTAATCTTGTGAAGTATACTATTCTCCATCCTCACGAGATCGTGAGAGCTTGCAAGTAAGAATGTTAACAAACTTCTATCTAAAAGTACATGTATAGATGTTGCATACTTCATCATACGAGTGACTCACACTTCGTCACTCTTGATTATCACTCTCGGCACACACAAAGGCATCATGCATAATATTGACCTCTTGTTCTTTTAGCCTCTCGAGATCCTCTCTTATCTTCCTACATTGACCCACATAGTAGTCTTTCTTGTGATAGTAGTAGCACTCTATCTCCTTATTCCTATTTTTTCATTTTCTTGGACTACTACTTGGTTAGACATTGTTAAAATTCTTAGAGATTTGTGACGCAATTGTTGTCTTCATTATCCTATTACCTAACCAATTTAGACATTGTTGTCTTCATTGTTTCTCCACTCTTATGTAAAGATGATGATAATTAAATAACATTTACCTCATTAGGACAAATAATATTAACTAAGAATAGTTAATGTATGAAGTAATCGTGACCTCAATAATATGGGAATTAATAGAAGAATATTCTCAACCATTTGCATATTGTTGAACATCCTAACGAAATACATCTTATTATTTATAAAGTTTATTTATTTATTTATTTTTTTGTGGTACCTCTTTGTTAGCACTTGCATATACCATTGGTCTAATTTGCTACGAGATTGACCACGTCCATTGCCAAACACCACCTTATGATAGGCTACAACATGTCCACCCAAGGCTTACCTATCTCCATTTCACATCCTTTCTATCCACTTGGTTCAAAGTTTTATTCACCTTTTTTTGAGGTCAAAACAAGCCTTTATTCGTGCATCTTCTAATACCCAAAGTTTACATTTTTTTCTATAAAACTTTGTGATTCCTTTTAGAACTCGACTAATTTAAAAACCAATAGCTAGCTTTGATATCACTTGTTGGACAAAATATTAATAAGTATATACATTAAAACCTCCATAATTGAGAAATCCAACAGAATAATAATATTATATATAAATTTCCCTTGGGATCATGTAAGTAAATAAATAACACAAACACAAAGTAAAGAAAAGAGAATAAAATAGTGACCTCAATATCATAAATATTCTTATTCCCTCCAAACTGAGAAATTTCCATGTTGTATTATATGTGGAGATTATAAATGATCCTCACTTCACAACAGACCAAACCACATCTCAAAAAGCCCATAACATGACTGCCTTAACTTCTAAGAACTATAACAATTTATAGTCGCTCAGTACTACAAAGAACTCACCATCAAAGTCTAAAACTACTTCTACTATAAGTGAATAAAAAATCTAAAGTACAAAGATGAAAAGTGACATTTTAACCAAAAAGTATTATATCTATATTTATGTAAGAAATTTTAATGAATCTTCACACTGACAATTTTAAAGTAGAAGGACTAAAATATTATGTATTAAAGTCTGAAGAGTAAATTACAAACAAAAAATCAAAGACTAAATTATTAAATCCATGAAAGTTTAATGAGAAAAATACATTTTTGATCTTTGATAGGTTTGAGTTTGAGTCATTTAATTTGGACACTAATTTTTCAAACTCAACAATAAAGTTCCTGAAGTTTGCATTTTGGTCCTTCCGCTACTGACAGAGTGCTAACATGTTATCTTTTTGGGTTTGATGGTCGTTAGCGGCAGGGAAGGAGAAACAGTGTTGGGAAAAATGATGTATTTAATAACTAAATAATGCTAGCAAACTAATTACTATCTCAACTAGATACAAATAAGTACAATGTACAAATACTATATATAGTACCAATGTTCAAATTCGAAAGCAAGTCACGTGGAATAACAAGGATTTAACAAAAAAAAAATTTCAAGATCATATAGAAAGGTCAATAGGTAGTTGAGGTGCGCTTCTAATAATCACTATCTTGAAGATAATTATTCTCTTTATATGAGTTGGACACTTGCTCTCAACTCAACTCAAGATAAAAAAAAAAAAAAAAAAAAAGAAAGAGAAGAACTCTTTAATTTGGAATGAGATATTGCTATTTATAGGCTAGCATTGTTAAAAAATAAAATAAAATAAAATAACAAATAACAAATAAAACATCAACGTAACTCAATTAAAACATGTCTAAAAAAATAATAAAATAAAATAAAAATAACAACATCAACATAACTCAATTGAAACATGTCTAGAAAAATATAACATCAACATAACTCAATTGAAACATGTCTAGAAAAATATAACTCAATTGTATTGTTACTTGACAAATTTAAATATAACTCATTAAGTGAAAGAAACTACAAATTTGACATAGAAATTTAACATATGAAAGTTAATTTTGTAAATTAAACATCATCAAATTTAATGTTTCAATCCAACTAGAATGTTTTAACAATGCATTTAATCTACATATTAAATTCATCTATATTTGTCCAAGGGAATTAGGGTTTAGGTGAAGAACAAAGTGGGGAAAACAACAGAAAAGTAAAGATAAAAAAAGGAAAAGAAATTAAACAAACAACAGAAAAGAAAAAAAAAGGAAGAAAAAAAAAAGAAAGAAAAGGCAAAAGAGCAAAACGTCGCCTGAGAGATTCGAACTCTCGCGGGGAAACCCCATGTACTTAGCAGGCACACGCCTTAACCACTCGGCCAAAGCGACAATTTTGTTATAAAATCACACGAAACAATAAATATAATATTACGAAACAAATGTATTATCATAATTACCAAAATTGGAAAATAACGTTAATTAGGGTTGTGGGACTTTATTTTTGTGACATCATTGAGATTTTCTATTCCATAGATGTTACAAAGTAATTTATCTACATCATTTATGTGTTATATATGGTTAAATTACACATTTTAATTCATGAATTTTGCGGTTTGTATCTATTAGGTCCTGAAACTTTTAAAAATGTCTAATAAATTCCTAAATCTTCAATTTTGTGTCTAATAAATTCTTAAAACTTTTAATTTTTGTCTAATAGATGGCTAACAAATTTAAAATTTTTAAAAAGTAATTGATCTATTAGATATAGATTTAAATTTTATGTTTAATGAATTTAATTTTTGAAAGTATATGGGCTGAATAGACACAAATATTAAAACTCATGAGGGTACCTTAAAAATGGAGAGAAAAAATTTATTTACATAGTACATGAGGTTGTTACCTAAGTCTAAAGCAAAATAAACAATAATTTAGTCTCAAAGCTTTAATTTGTTACGATTTAATCTCTATGTACTTTAAAATTGCTAACAATTTTAAAATAAACTTAGTCCCAATAATGAAGTTTCTCATTAAAATTAAGTGTCAATTTTAGTATATTATACTTTTTAACAATAGTAGTTTATAAACACATTTGGTCCCTTTTTAATTTATTGATCTACATATATAAAATACTCCAACAAATTTCAACAATATAGAGATTAATGGTAAATTTGGTTTAACTTTTCAAGTGTTTAATTTTGAAAATAAGTCATTTCAGAAAAAATTAGAGTGTAAAACAACTACTCAAAATAACTTTTCAAACACCTTCAGTGTACTTTAAACGGTTGTTATCACCAGAGTTTAAATAAAAATGATTTTTTTGGCAAATATTTTTTTTTCCTAGTCAATCCAAACAAATCCTAAATTGTTAAAATTTTAAACTTCAAAATCTAAATTATTACCAAATTTAAAGTATGATGACTAAATCATTACAAACTAAAGTTAGAGCAAATCAATCATTATTTCTAACAATAACAATAAAAGTAGAAGAACTAAATTTATTTTAAGCAAAATTTAATTAATTGATTCAATGTCGTTATAAGTCACACTAGAACTATAAAAAAGTGAAATAAAATCACACTAACTAAGCAGTCCCCTTTACCCTTGAAACAGGGAGTAGTTTATGGACACCTTTTACTGGAACCCATACGGCCAGGCACCATCCTTCAATTTACGCATATAGCTTTTTCATTATCTAGGTTAAACCATCGTATTTTAAGTTTTGATTTATTTGGTCTCTGAATTTAAAATAAAATATTAAATAAGTGTATGAATTTTTAATTTTGTGTTTAATAAACTTTTTAAGATATCCAATATAAAGTAGAAAAATTACATAGCATGGCCAAAAAAGGATCACTAGTTGAATAAATGATCATTTTTAAAATTATATGATCAGGCACAAAGGCATAACCACAGGGAACAAGTTCAGCAAGATTTGGGGGTTGATCCTTTCTTATAGAAGGATTATCTTGTAGAGACGGAATTAAAATCAACCTAATAATCAAGCTAGTAAAGAACCCTTGACCTTTTAGTCATTTATTAAGATTATGTCTCTTTTTTACCATTAGACCAACCGATGATGGTTTGGTATATCCTCTAATTTGAAAGATAATTTTAGTAATAATGTAATTGGCCGGACTAAATCTTAAAAGTTTCCTTCACTAAATAAGGTATGTAAATTATAGAATGTAGAATGCCGAATGTGTATGTGTATGTGTGTGTGTGTGTTTTTTTTTTCTGTTTTCCTCCTTGAGCTATATTTTGTTTACCACAATCCATGTTTTTAGTATAGTATATTTCCATCATTCAACAAAGAGTTGGTTCAAGGTATTTATATGATTGCATGACTCGAACAAATATTTTAGTAATTCTTGATATTTGCATGATTCAATTTTAGATTGCAACGCTATTCTATTTTTTAGTATTATGTTTTTTTTTTTTTTCTTTTTTAGGAAGAAATAATGTATACGATGTGATTTGAAAGGTTGGTGAGGAATTAATCATCCTCATACCAAGTATTTTCTTTGGTGGTTATCACGAATCTTCCATGTATTTTTTTCCTGAAAAATATTATTTGTTTAGTTTGTTAAACTAGTTTTTCCTAGGTTTTTGGTATGACTAGTTTAGAGTTTATTAAATATTGTTTTTAGTTTATTAGATTTGTTTTTAAAATATACCATAATCATAGTTGGTACTAGAAATGTTAGAAAGTAGTATATTTAGTGCTTTCGCCATTTTTTAAAAACAGTTTTCTATTTTGGCGATTTATCCAGTCCACCTTATAAAGTAGCATCGTTTGATAACAAATTTTGGCTTACTTGGTAACAATTTCATTTTTGGTTCGTGGTTTTTGAAAATTAAGCCTATTTCTTACAATGATTTGTATCTTTCTTAAGTACAATGGTTAGATTCTTCAAATTCCGAAAACAAAAAGAAGTTTTGGAGATGGAAGTATTGTCTATAGCCTCAATTTTTTTTTTTTTTTTATTTTTAAAAACCTAAAAACGAAATGGTTATCAAAAGGGGCCTTAGTTTTTTTCCTTTTTAATTTTTTAAAAATTATTCCTATATATACCATTTCCACTTCTAAAATTTCTTACTTTGTTATCTACTTTCTACCTAATGCATTTAAAAAGCAAGCTAAATTTTGAATACTAGAAAAAATAGTTTTTGTTTTTGAAATTTAGCTAATAATTCAACTCTTTTAATTAAGAAAGATGATAACTATTAATAGAAATTGGGAAGAAATAAGCATAGTTTTCACAGAACCAAAAATCAAGAACCAAATTAATGGTTAGCAAATGTCAAACGATACCTAAAGTTTTAATCTTGTATCTAACATGTCATTGACATATATTAAAAAAAATTAGCTGAATTTCAAAAACAAAACTATTTTTTAGACTTTTGCATGAATTTTGAAAGCATTATTAATGGTAAATAACAAAATAAAAAAAATTATAGATGAAAAGTACTACCTATAAACTTAATTTTCAAAATCAAATTGTCATTAAACAAATCATTTGTTTTCAAAACTTGACTTGGATTTTGAAAAGATTTTTAGAAAGTAGATAACAAAATAAAGAACCTCATAAGTGGAAGCAAAATTTATTAGCTTAATTTTCAAAAACCAAATGGCTAATTAATCAAACGGAGTCTTAGTACTTTTGAAATTTAAAATCTTTGGGGGAAAATCAAATTTAACCCTAAACTTGTCCGGTTATATCAATTTTTACCATAAAATTTTAATTTTGTCAAATTGAACCTAAACTTTGCAATTTAATAATATTAAAAATTAAAAATTAATGGTAGACATTGATACAATTTAACAAATTTATAGGTCAAAATTTATTTTTTTCTCCTAATTTTGTTAAAAGAAAGTCTTCGAGAAAGATTTATGCATAAAATCTTTCAAACTTTTAAGCACTTCATCATTCTCCCAAGGTATTCCAAGTAATCTAATTTACAGGTCGTAGATTTCAATCTCAACCTTGTGCTACAACAGTAATCAAGAAAAAGGGGATAACAAATTTTTTAAAGTTAAATTATGAGTTCAATCCATCAACTTTTAGAATTATATCTAAAACTCACTTAATAATCTATAAAGATTTAAAATTGTAAGTTTAGAAAACTTATTAAACACAACTATAGGAGTGTGTTTGGGGCTTTAAATTGATTATTATAGTTTATGGGTTATAATAGTTTGTGTTTGAAGTGCTTACTATTTTAGTCTCAATTATTAAAGAATGGCAAAGGATGAGAAAAAAAAATAGTAAACACGGTATCAATGAGAAATTTGAACTAGTAATTTGAAATTAATTGTGAGTTATAATAGTTGGAAACACCACCAACTATTATAATAGAAAGCCTAAACACCGAAGTTAAGGCCAATCGACTCCTAAAAATTTAAAAACTAAATTGGGGCAGTTACAAATATAACAATCAGACCCAAAATATTAGCAGATATAGCATAATGCAAAAAAATTGTAAGCATAGCAAAATTTAGATTCAACTTTCGGAATATCACTAATATCATCGATAAAAGTCTATTATTTAAAAATGTTGCCATATATTTAATTATTGTCCCTAAAAATGCTATCTAATGGAATTACCCAACTAAAATTTATAATTTCATTTTCATTTTTTTCTTTCCTACACACAAAATACTAGTTTTTATTTTATACATGACACTACTACTAATAATAATATGATTCTGTATATAAAAATTGATAAAGAAATGAAGCTATAAAATATTTATAATGATGTGTAAATTTAAAAGAAAGAGTGAATGAGAGGGGTAGTTATTAAAGGTGTTTAGAAGATGGAATGATTTATAGGGTGAGTGTAGTGCATATGATAATGTGTTCTTGATGTAAAAGCAAATTAAAGCAATACATCATTTTTATTATTTTTCTGCTCTCTAAATCTTACCATTATGATCATTGCCCTATATACCCCTAACTCTCTCTCTCTCTCATCTATCACTTAAAAACCAAGAAATTTTGCTCACTCTTTCTCTCTCTACTTTTATTTAAAATTTAATTTGAATTTGTAATAATTAATGGGAAATATAATGATGTTTAATGTATTTAAATGGTTGAAATTACAAATATATAATTATAAATAGTTTAGAATTAATCAAAGCGTGCTTAGTTTTGTTATCATTCCCTAAGATGGTGCCATTTTCGGTGTAAAGTTAAACCTTGGGATCCCAACATTATTATCTTTTTAAAAAAGCATTTTTTGTTTTGCACTTGTTTATTCATCATTTTGGTTTTTCACTTTTTTTTTCCTTTTCCCTTTTTACATCACTAGCCAATTTATTTATTTTTAAATAAAAAACAAAAAGTAGTGAATTACAGCCATTTTTAGTTTTTGAAATTTGACACACATTCAATGATCGGTGAAAAATGGATGTGACAAAAATTGTGACAATTAAAAAGTTTATTTCTTTTTTAAGATGTAAAATTAAATTTGAAATGATTGTATATCTGTGTGTGAGATTTAAGGATCACAATTTTGAATTGAATTCTTACGAACATGAAAATTCAAATTAAATGATAAACAATATGAAATTAAATAATGTTTTGCACAAACAGTAAACGGATAACAATAGTTATAATTTTGAACTATAAAAAAAAAACGATGAACTATTTTAAATGAAATTCAAAAAATGATTATATCCTTCGAATACATAAATTTTAAAGAATAAAAAATATCTACTGTTTATAGTTTATTTTTTCTCGATTTCACCGATTCACCATATTCTTTTCATGTTTTTTCTTTTAATATTCATTTATTTCACTCAAATTCAAAATTTATAACATGAGAATATAAGATAGGAAATAGTAATTTCTAGGTATATAAAACGAACATGAAAATTTGCTATATATGAAATAATAAATACTTTATTTTAGTTTTCATAAAAAAGAAAAACAATAATTTATTTTAGTGAAGGGAAACCTCGGATATATCATCCAACAACATTAACCATTTTTTTCCCGGTTCATTTTTAATTCTTTCATCCCCACAACTTTTCCAATACATTAAGAATATAACTAAAAAAAAAAATTGAAATTGTCATAGAACATGTGGACAGATCTACATTTCTCTAATATTATATAATTAATTGAAAATTGGAGTCAACAAATGAAAAGAAATGTCAAAAGATATATATATTGAATTTAATTATGTATCAGAGATACCGTAAAAGCAAACTCAATTAGCATGTAACTGTATTAACAATAAAAAATTTGTAGTTCGAATTCTGTATTATTGTATCAAAAAAAGGATATCAAATTGTTTTTATAACGAAATTTGTCAGACCACAAATTTTGGTCGAAGACAACCAAATAAATGAACTAAAATGGGTAGAATTTATTTAAGTATTTTTTTTTTAAAAATGGAATCTATTAAATATCATCTTAAAAAACCACCTTTTTTTCACTCTTTATTCTGGAAAGTTTAAAAGCCGTCCCATTGTTTCTCTTTCCCATGTCAGAGAAATCATCTCTCCGCCACTCTCTCCGCCGTGTGATGGAGACTGCCGAAGAGCAAGAAGCCGTTCTCTTCCACTCGTATCCATGTGCTTATTACGTACAAAGCCCCTCCACCCTCTCTCACGCCAACAGCTCCGACATCCGAAACCCCGCCGAGTCCTCCGCTTGCCACTCGCCCCTCCCCTCCGACACCTTCCCCAACGGTCACCACCACTGCAACCCGACCCAGGAAGCCTCTCGCTTCACCCTCTCCCACTACTCATCCTCCCGGGGCTCGAACCATGGGGCCGGGACCGACAATGGTGAGGCTCGTCTGATAGTCGGTTGCAGCAATGGTCGAGATTGCGATGAGGAGGAGGAGGAGGACGAGGACGGAGACGAGGAAGGGTATTATGGGAAGAAAAAAAGAGGTTATTGGAAGAGGTATTTTACGTATAGGAATTCGGATTCTAATGCATGGATTTGCTTGCAGTTGAGTTGGAGAGCAATTTTCAGTATGGGAATTGCTTTGCTTGTGTTTTACATTGTCACTAACCCTCCCTCACCAATCATTTCTGTTAAGGTAATTTTGCTTTTTTTTTTTTTTTTTCCTCCAAATTTTTTGTTTATATATATTTTCTTGAATTTTAATATTGGTATATATACAAATATAGAAATATTTAGGTATAGATAAATCTCGGTCGTATTTCAATCGTATGAGTGTATAATGTGACCATACTTGTACGTATATATATACTATAGGAACTTCATATATATATTACACTTGTTTGGTTGGATTTCATGTAGATGTGGTTCTTCAATGAGAAATCCTATTTTTCATTAATTATTTATCATTGCATTTATGAAAATGTAAGAAAGTAGGACTAGGATGATATGTTTTCTCTCAATGTTTTATCAAATAAATAATGTGTATATATATATATATGAATTGACCTTTTCTTTCCTTCATATTCTTATTTAGGGAATGTATTCATAAATAGGATAAATCAGTACATTTTTCAGTTATATATTTTTCATGGTTGAATATTAAAAGTGATCGATAACTTTAGAAAGTATGAAATAAATTTTCAAATAATAATAATAATAATAATAATAATAATAATAATAATAATAATAAGATTATCTAAGAGGATAACTTTTTTTTTTTTTTTTTTTTTTTTTNTTTTTTTTTTTTTTTTTTTTTGTAACGTCTAAAATGTTAGATTAGGAATTAGATAATTCTCAGTTTTAGATGGTCCAATTTCTTTTAAACTTTTCTATTTCTTGTTAATTCATTAAGTATCATACAAATGTAAATTTATCAACTAATTCTATTATATTCACCAGCGTTGAGGCTACTGACTTTTTCTTAAATACAAGGGACCGATAAATTATATGGTTAAAATAAGTGCTAAATTAAAAGAAAAAAAAAGTTCAACTATTAAAGACAAAATCATATATTTGGTTTTTTCTCACTTTTTTTTTCTTTTTTTTATTTAAAAAAACTATAATATATTATGTGTCGATGTGGAAATATGCACCTGCTCAAAACCATTTTTCTTTCTATTTCTCTTCTTAGTTAAATTTTTTTTTTTGGGCTAAAATTTAAATTTCTTCAAGAAATTTTAATTTAAAATTTTTAATTTAGCTCTATTTCTCTTCTTAATTTTTAAATTTAATATCCATTTTTATAAAATAAATTTTAGGTTTAGTCCTCCAATCCAACTAGATGTATCGTTTTTTTTTTTTTTTAATAAATAATAACAAGGAAAAATAAATATATAATAAACATCCATTCAAATAGTTTTATATTAGAAATAAAGATAAAGTAATTTTGTCCCTTAAACCATATAAGACTATAACTATTTAACCAATCTTGCCCTCAAACTTTCAAACTTTTCCAAACATTCCTCATTCAATTTTTTAGGTTAAATTACAAAGTTAAGTCTCAAAATTTTCAAAATTGAATGTTATTGAAAAAAATAGAGGGATGGATGCAGGTGGGAGAAATAGAAGAGTTTATGCTAGGGGAAGGAGTGGACAAAACAGGGGTTGGAACTAAGATTCTAACATGCAATTGCACAATGAATGTAATTGTGGACAACCATTCTAAGCTTTTTGGCCTTCACATCCTTCCTCCATCTATTCATATGTCTTTTGGGCCTCTCCCTATTGCTACTTCACAAGTAAGCCCTCATATTCTCTATTATTTGCTATAAACACTCTAAAATCAAAAATAAAAAAATTATAAATATAGCAAAATTTTATTTTATATCTGCAATAGACCCAAATAGACATCTATCACTTTACTAGATTCACACAAATAGATGTCTATTTAGGTCTATCACGTATAGAAAATAAAATTTTGCTATATTTGTAAATAGTTTGATATTTTTTTTATTTATAATAATTTTCCAAAAAAAAATTTAATCATATTTAAACGATTGTTGCAACTAATTATTCATGATAGTTATTGTTAGTCATTGTATCACACATCATGGTAAGAATATTAATGATACCTTTAAACAAATGCCATAATAAGCTTTTTGATGTCAATAATTTATTGTCAACAATATATTATTACTTACAATTATATGTTATTCTCTAGTGTACCACGATAAGTTTAAAAAAAATGTCATAAACACTCGTTTTATTAGATTTTATGGCACTTTTTTTCCTCTTCTCCTTAATTTGGCTGGCTCTTGTGTCATGAAAAGTTATTTTTCATGTAGTGTAAACTCTTCTACTATATCTATACTATACATATTAGTATAATATAATGAAATTTCTTGGGAGTATATTGAAGAGCAAACCGAAGTGAGCTTCAATTAAAAGCCATATGAAGATATGATTATTAGATAAATTTCTCATTCTATAATGTCTAAATTTTGGATTAAGTGCCATTTTAGAGCAAATTTTTTAGTTAATAGGAGAATGAATTAGATCAATTTCTCATTCTATAATGTCTAATTTTTGGATTAAAGTTCCATTTCATTTTAGAGCAGTTTTAGAAAACGTTGGAACTATTTAAAAAATAAGGTTAATATTTTATCTTATCCACTTCCTTTTTTAGAGGAGACGGAAATAAACTCCATTTTACATTTTAAAAAAAAAAATCAATTCCGTCTTTAAGACGGAATTAAAGTTTCTTTTTCAATTTTTTTTTTTTTTGTTAAACCGATTTAGATTTTTTCTTTTAATTGTTTTCATTTATAAATTTTTGTTTTACATAATTTTTTTTATCATACCTTGATTTGGGAGTTTTTTTTTTTCTTTCTCAATATTGCAAGTTTTAAAAATTATTAGAAAATGTTTTAGCTTTAAAATAACCATTTCTTGAAGAGACGACATTTTTTTCAAATTAAATTTTTTATTTTATTTTATTGTTTAGTAAAATATTCACTTTAAACCAAAATTCATCTAAAATTTAGAACTTATAATTTTATAAAATTTTATATAAACTTTTATGGGTTGGAGTTGCATAATATACACAATGGTTAAAATGGTTAAATCATTTTTTTATTATCAAATTTTTTATTTTTTTATTCTTTTGAAAAAAGTATTAAATTAAATATGTGGGGTGAGGAAATCAAACCTCAAACTTCGAGGTTGGTAATTTAAACACTATGTCAATTGAGCTATACATTCATTTTGGCCAAAATTTTCATTTGAAACAAACGAAACTTTAGGCATCGAGTGTAATTCTAAAATAGTTAAAATCACTTTTTTCATTTTAAAGTCACTCATAAAATACTTTAAATGATTCAAAATCAATTTTAATAATATAAAAATGCATCTATAAATATAAAATTAATATTGAAATAAGTTTGAATGATTAAAAAAAAGTATTTTGAAGTAATTTTAACCACGACAAATGTGATTCTAACAATTTCAAAATTACTCGACTTTGTTAGTTGAGCACATGTTATCGCTAAACAATAATCAATTTAATCCTATAATTAATGTGGGTTATTGAATTAATTAGGGTCCAAGAATGTATGCTGAGAGTGGAACGACGACGTTTCAATTAAGCGTGGGCATTAGCAATAAGCCAATGTACGGTGCGGGGAGGGACATGGAAGACAAGCTTGAATCAGGGATGGGATTGGAGCTTAAAATTCGAGTCAATTTCATTTCAAATTATAGAGTAGTTTGGAAAATCATAAGGCCCCACTTTCATCGTCGTGTCCAATGCTTATTGGTCCTTGGAAAAGCCTATGATAGGAAGCGTCACACCCGATCCTTCAATAGTACTTGCTTAACTTCTCGATGATCATTGTGAACCAACAAATTTTGCTTTTTAATGATAAAAAAAAAAAAAAAGAGCTTTTATTATTTATAAGGGTATTATACATTTTAAATTTTCTATTTCATCAAATTACACTTTTACATTTTGATAACAGTTGTAATATGAACTTCTAATCATTTTTATCCTTTAATAGAATTTCATCATCGAAAAAATGGATGTTCTATCACATAATCTAGTATGAAAGTGACAATTTATTTATAGTAAATTTTTTTAAAAAGAAAATTACTCTTTTTTTTTCTTTTTTTGTTAAAATTAGATGGTGAAATATAACACATCACACATGCATGTTTATGTTTAGATTTAATTAAAATTTAATTTCATGAAATTGAAAGTTTAAGATGGTAATATCCCCTTCTATACATCATACCTGATTAATAGTAGTTATGATCTCATTTAATTAATTGTTTGGTTTTTGTTTTTGTTTTTAATTTTGTTTATTTATTACTTTATCGTAGTTCTTATCTTTTCAAACTAAACATTTGAATTCTTAAACAAATTCTTAAAACAAAATAGGTTTTTAAAAATTCTTTTTTAAGCATGGTTTGGTAACATTTCTTGAAATTTATATTTGATTTCTCCTAAATTTTGTACTATGGTTTTAACATTTTTTTGAAGAATAAAAACAATTTCTTGAAAGCTACGACCTTGTTTGATAACTATTTAGTTTTTTATTTTTGGTTTTTGAAAAGTAGTCTCAACTTCTTTATACAATGATATTCTTTTTTCTTAAGCAAAAGAGTTGAATTCTTAACTACATTCCAAACCAAAAACTACTTTTTTTAGTTTAAAAAATTGGCAAAAAATAGATAGCAAAGCAAGAAGTTAAGAGTTGGAAGGAGTGTTTATACATAAGGCTTAATTTTCAAAAACCAAAAAACAAATGGTTACCAAATGAAACATAGTTTTAATAGTCTTCAAACTATATAGGTTGAGTTTAGTAGTGTTTATAAGTTTAAGTTTGAAAGAAACTGGGACAACAAAAAATAAAGAAGTATAAGGTTGAATCTAGTAGTGTTTATAAGTTTAGTTTCAAAAACCAAAAGCCACATGGTTACTAAACGAAGTTTTAGTTTTTAAAACTTTGCTTAATCTTTTAAAACACTCATAAAAAATAGATAATAATAATAAAAAAAAAATCAATGGATAGAAGAATGCTTATAAGCTTAATTTTTAAAATTTCTTCTTTTGAGGCTATGGTGGCTATAATTGAATGCAAAAAATGTGATCCTAAAACAATAATCATCATCACACATATTTTTCAATGGAGATTATAATGATAAATTCTGGCCAGCAATTTATTTGACGAGCTAGATCCATAAAACAAAACAATATTCTTCCATTATAAATGAATATCTCATGCATTTGACCCAGCAAGGAACAACAACATGAATGAGATAATTTATTACTCTATATATATAACATGAGTATAGTTGAATAGGTCGTTACAGTTTATTCGTTCGGAGTTCAAATCTCTCTACTTTCAATATATTGTTAAATTCAAAACAAATAAATAAAAAAAATAAAGAAAAAAGAACAATCAACTATACAAACTAATTTCAATAGTTAAAGGTTTGGGAGCGACAGTATTCAACATATAATAAAAAGATGTGTAGACACTCACAATTTCTCTTACGAGAGTTGCAACCAAAGTCTAACATTGACTAGAAAATTAGTCAATTAAGAGAAATATATATCAAAGATATATAAGATGAGGGATAATACCATCTCTAATCCACTGGCATGTCAAGGTCTCTTCCAGTTATTACGATAGCAAAAAATATCATTACTATGGAGATATATATGTCGAAGTTTGTTCTTTCCTAACAACTTCAAAATGGTAGAAAAAACCTCCTCACTTTTATTGCAAGGATAAGTAGAAAAATAATAGAGAAATTGAAAGAAAAACAATAAAATTGGAAACACAAGAATTAATGCGGAAAAACTCCAAACCGGAGAAAAAACAATGGGCAAGAAAAATTCATTATGTGAAAAATTATTACAATCACATAAATCTCTCGATGACCCTAATTATAAGAGCACTTTCTTAAGGTATTATACCACTCACACAACCAAACTAGTATACTAAATTTGAAGTGCTTCAAATTAGGATTATTTAAAACCAATCAAAGATGTATGCTCCTTTTATTGCTTCGAGTCCATCACTTCCTTAAACTTTTTCAATGTGAGACAATTGCATTCAACAAAAATTGCATATATCCAAAGGCTTAAATTTAATTCCCTTCAACCCACCCTACATAATATCAAACACACAAATAAAGTTGTGGTCCAAAATTTTCTAAATTAGGAAAAAAAATGAATATATATAGATATGAATAATAGTAATATGAGTAGGGGTCCGGCAGCCCCTAGTACTAGATTGAAGAGACATATAACCGAGAAAACAGCAAAATGTTTTATGTTTTTTTAATGATTATTGTTGTGTTGTAGAAAGAAAAAAACTAGAATTAGGGCATTAACGCCACCATAGCTGTTGGGCGTGACCATTCATCACTTTGGAAACACCATGATATGAAATGAAACCACTGACCACACAAACCCCCCCCTCCCCCCCCCTCTTCCTCTCTTCTTTAGATCTTAAACCTAATCCATCATAAACCACATTTATGAAGTTGTCAGGATAATTGAGCGTTTTCGTATTTCTATAATGATATAATCGATCGTAACGTCTATCTATTTATTTGACTTTATATTTGTTTCAAATGATGCTTGTATATATTAAAAGTAGAATGAGAGTGATCTCTTTCTAACTACACTATCGAATTTTTGAACGAGTAAGAAAGAAAAATGCAGAAATTAAAGGAATTGAAGATAGAAAAAGATAGACTTTCGTTTTTTTTTTTTAACCTTAAAAATAGTTTTCATATGTTAGTCATGCATGTTGGAAAAGGACCATTCGATTAGCCTTTGCTGATTATTTTTCATGGGTTATGGAAAAATATAAAGTACAAATATCAAAAACTAGAAATAAGAATAATGTTTTCAAATGATTTGTATCTCAATTATTACAGAATCTTTTAGAGTAGATCTAATAAAATTTTGAGATTGTAACCTCAATTAATTTATTGTAAATATAGGATTGATGATCAATTCATTTGCTAGTTGTTAAAGTGATAACTTTGTTTAGTTTAAAGCATAGTCCTATCAATTAGTGTGGTATAGTTAATTTATATAAATGATTATTAGTAGTTAATTGAAGATAACTGTAATAACACACTATAGAGTCGTGATTATTTCTCAGTCGTTATTTATGTAACATTAGTTAATGAGCTCTCTTCATGCTAATTATCACAATTAGTCTCACACCTATAGTTTAATGTGTGTAATCATCAATTGGAAATAAAATATCATATCAATACGAATCATACTAGCGCATCTAACTATGTAGGAATATCTCTAACATAGTCATTTTTCAGTCATAATGAAGATTTAGTTTGAAAGATATATATATATATATATATTCCATGTCAAAGTTTTCATGTCAAAACTATCTCCAAATTTCCTTAAGTGTGTTTAGGGTTCATGATTGGAAACTAGTACTCTAGTGTCTATTTCACTTTCCATATCCTTTTGGTTTCTTAGTGATGATCAGGCTCTCATCCATTTTAAAGTCCATCATTTCCAGTTCCATTATGAAGGGGCCTCTTTGTTTGTTTGTTTTGTTTGTTTGTTTTTTTTTTTTTTTTTTTTTTTTTCT
>QLSR01001496.1:1974366-2002301 GCA_031780015.1 Citrullus colocynthis | reverse complement strand
CTTTTTTTTTTTTTTTTTTTTTTTTTTTTTTTTTTTTTTTTTTTTTTTTTTTCCTACATATGAAAATAACAATCAAAATATAAATATTACGAAACAAACATCTACGAAATTACACAATTACACAGTAAGATAAATATGACTTTTCATTTTATAGAGTATTCAAATTAAGATTTTACAAATATGAGTAAATTTATAGCCTTCGTCATCTAGACATTCGAAAGTTTATATGTAGAGTTAACTACAGTAAAAAAAAAAAAAAAGTGTATTTAATGAAAGTAAAAGTAAATTGTGTACATTAACGAAAAAGTTGCTTAGAAAAATAGTATGAGATAGAAGTTTGACATGATAGGTTTAAGGTAACATAAAGATTACTTTAGGAGCGGTAAAAACACGTTTCATTATTTATTGGGATCAAACGCACTTTCTACCTAAAACCATTATATTCTAGAGTAATTGAGAATTGAGTAACTGAAAATGACATTTAATTTTGTAATGCACCTTATCAATAGAAGAGGGGTACATAAATGAAACCAAAGATCACATATAAATGAAAGAAATTCTAGAGATATGAAAGTATGAGTAAGAAAGATTTAAAAGAATTGGTAGCTACTACCCTTATACCAACAAGGTCTACTTCCTTTTTTATGGTTCAATCTAAGAACTCCAAAGTTAAGTTCACTTAGCTTAGAGCTATTCTATGTTGGGTGACTTTTTAAAAATTTTCTTAGAAAACATGTAAGTAAGGACAAAATATGCTAAAAGGACAAATGCTAGTCTCTGAAAATAGTCTTCACTCTTATAAGTAATTCAAGAGAAGTAAGAATAATGTTACCAGATCATAGGAAATGTAAGAAAATGTCAGGGTTATCGAGTGTCGAATCCAAATTCTGAATATTAGTCCCAATCCTAAGTTTGGGGTGTTGCATTTTTTTAAAAAAAAAAATTAAATTAAATGACTTAAAGTGCTTCGTGAAAAAAAAATACAACGTTGGACCCATGGTTAAATTTTCCATCAAAATCTCGAAACGGCCTCAAAATCTTAATTGGGGAAATTTTCGTTTTTCCCCAGTTTCAACGAAATTTCAAGAAAATTGAGAATATTTGAAGAATATTTTGATTTCCTCCATTTCGACTAAATTTTAAGATTTCGAGAAAAATTTGAGAAATTTCAATATTTCAAGAAAATTTCGATATATTTTTTTTCAAATTAACTACAATAGCTCAGTTCAAAATTTTCAATTTTATGGTCCTACAATTCTATAATTTCATACGCCAATGGTCCTACAATTCTATAATTTCATATGCCAATGTCATTTCCAACAAAGGATTAAATTTTTTTTATGTGCATACTTTTTCTAATTTTCAACTTTTTTTTTTTTAAATTTTCGGCTTTATTTTCTGCCCAAAACTTTCATTTATAAAGAAATTTAATTTGAAAAAACCACAAAAAATAACCTATATTTATTTTTAACCTCAATCAAATCTTTTTCATAAAGTTTTCACATCATTTCACCTCCAATTTCCTTTTACCACCCAAAACTCTCATAATTTTCACATCATTTCAACTCAAATATTCCAAAATTTTATATTATTTTGCAATTATTTTCCATTTTCTTGTTTAAATTTATGCTCTCGCACCAACATTTATAAAACATTTACAATAGAAATCTAAATATTGTCTTACTTTATAGAATTGTGATTAAAAATAGTCAATTATAATCTAACAAAGCCACAATCAAAGTTTCATTAACTAATTACAACAATTTCCATCAATTTTCATAATTTTTCCTGAAATTTTCATCGATATCGATATTTTCATAAAATTGGGATCTCGATATTTTCATCGACATCGATATTTTGAACCTTGGTTGGATCCTAACATAATTTTTAAGGGTGCAGAACCAAGTAGTAAAAATGGTTTTATTATAAGCACTTCTCCTAAAAGTATATGTTTGTGAGTGATATTAAAATTGATAAAATCACTTTTCTCAAATTCAAATACCATCCTAAATATACTTTTACTCATTCAAAATTTATTTTATATTTAATTTTATCCTTCTAATGCAATTTTTATATCATCAAAATTGTTTTTGAATGATTAAAAACATATTTCAAACATTTTTGAAAGTGACAAAAGTAATGTTAACTATTTTTGAATTACTCCTAAACATGTTCTCAAACGCACTCGAAATAATTTAATTAGATAAAAGCCCAAGATAAAACACATATCAATTAACTTAGCATTTGTTTTTTTTTTTTTCGCCTTTTTTACCTTTTATAAAACAACATTTATAAATTAAGAAGTACTTTTAACATTAGAAGTACTTTCAACGTTTTCAAAATCTAGTTCAATTATATTTTTTTAAAAAAAAAAAAACTAAAAAGTAGTTTTGGAAAACTTTCTTTTTTTAAAAAAAGAAATTTGGCCCAATGTATAATAAAATAAAATTTTGAAAAAAGATAAAATTAAATAGCATATAAGTTTCTTTTATTAATAAAAAAAAAAAAAAAAGCATTATCAAAAGAAATCCAAACCTTTTTAACCAAACAAACCCAAATTAAATGAGTTTTAGTGATTGTCACTACCAAATTGTTATTGGCTATATTTTAGTTGGAAAGAGTCAAACAAAAAGCAAAAGTTAAAGAGAAAAGGAGAAAGTAATAGTTTTTTTTACGGTGGGTTAATCCTTGTGTCCACAATTTATCTTGAAATAGCCAATGGAATAATTTGTTTCTATGATATAATTCTCTCCACCAAATTCATTTAAACTAATAAGCTAATTGTGAAACAAAATTTCTGAGTGGCTTTCTTAGATTTTTATTTATTTATTTATTATTATTATTTGTAATATTTCAACTCTCTTCACTCATCTTCTAAGATACTTTGTGTGAATTGACAGATGTGGAGTTCCTTTTATATATATATATATAACTTTTTTAATAAATTGTTCAAACTTTGCTTGGAAATTGTTTTTAAAATATTAAAGTTATTTTTTAGTAACTCATTTTGTACAACTATATATTACTTTTTGGTGGGTAAAATATCTTAAGAATTATTTTATTTAATTGAAATAAGCTAATTAAGTGGTTCTTTTGAGTGGGCATAGAGTACTTTTTGTTAGGTATTGTATGAGTTATTTGGAATCTTTGAGAATCTCAAATGTGTTTGGTTCACAACAAAAAAAGGTCACTCTTGATTTTTTTTATTGGAGTGATTAATTTGTTAATTGGATATATACCAACATAGAGTAAGTTCCTTCCTTTTTATTGTTTTAAACTCTATAAAATATATATATATATATGCATGTGTATATGTGTATGTATATATATCTATCTATGTATATATATATATTTTTTAATGAAACTTTAAAATATTATTTTTACTTTTTTTACTCATTTTATTTTAATTTTCATACTTCTAAGGGTTTACTTAGTAATGTATTTTCAGTAAATATTAGAGTAATTATATTAAATGACAAAATTATTAGAAATATATTCAAATATAGGTCTATTAGTGATAAACATTAATATATAAATTGACTAATTTTGCTATCTTTGAAAACAACCCTAAATATTAGCATGAGTATTTTTTTTGTTTCTTCTTTTCTAAGACATCGTACTATTGATACTATTAGTTTATCATTACCTCTTTTGTTTATAAATTTTGTAAACATTTTAGAATTTATTAACTTTTGTTTATAAATTTTGTAAACATTTTAGAATTTATTAACTTTTGTTTATAAATTTTGTAAACATGCATATCAATATTGTGTGAACGAAAAGTATTATCATATTGTTTTGCCAAGTTTGACAGGGACGAGCCAACTTCATATTAATGATAATGGCTAATTTCAAGACTTGAAGTTTAGTGACTAAAATTTAGACATTGAAAATTATAATAACGAAAGATGGAATGAGATCCAAGCATAAGAATGAAAATGATATGTATAACCTTTTAAATCCTGACAATTACAAGAAGTGGGATTTAGGTGTGCTACTGTTTCAAGTGATCTAATTAGTATAGCAAATATGAGTTATGAGGATTTGAATCTCTAGCTTTATAAAAAGAAATATATTTGTCGATTACTGTTGAGATATAATTCTGTATCGATTTAATTTGGAAAAAAAATTGTGCTAATAAAAATTATATATTAGTTGAGTTATGTTGACTTTTAATCTTTTAAATAGTTGAAAAGTTTAGAATTCTAAGTATATTTTGAAAAGATGGTGGCAATAACCTAACATATGAAAGCTAAACTACACAATCTTCCAATATTTCAAATCAACTTATTTTTTTCATTTCATATATGATATTTTTAATTGGAAGTCCTAATACAAAGAGAGTGGAGAGATTGGTTAATTGATGTCATAATCCAAATTAGTGGTTTCATGATTTATATGATTTATCTTTATTAATTGCATGAAAAGATGTTTTTTTTCTTTTTCACCCACCCACGGACAAAAATAATTTTTTGAAAATAAGATAAAGAAAATCAATTTTTGCCATTATATACAAAGGTTTTTTTTTTATTATTATTATTAATCTAAATTCAGAATCAAGGATATAACATGATATGACAATTTAGTGTCACGAGGTAAATCCTTGCTTAATCAAGCTTATTAATCTTTAAAAACATGGTATAAACTTAATCACCACCAATAATTTTTTCTTGAAGAATTACATAAAAAACTCCTTGCTTAATCAAGCTTATTAATCTTTAAAAACATGGTATAAACTTAATCACCACCAATAAATTTTTCTTGAAGAATTACATAAAAAAAACACTCATATAAGTTGTAGCTATAAAGTCTTAAATTCATCATATTAAAGATATGAAATTCGTATAATTGATTTTATTATCAATTTAAGTATACTTCAGTAAATAAGATTTTTTTTTTCTTTTACCATTTTTTAATGGCTATTACAATTTAGTTGTTAAGATTTGTTTATCCTAATACTTGGAGTGATATATTAAATTTATCACTAAAAGAAAAAAAAATGGTTGATTATTCTTTTGGTTTTTTTTTTTTAATTGGACATCTCCCTTAAAAAAATTTTAAAAAATGATAGACTTTTCACATGGCATTTTTTTTCTTTTTCGAGGTAAAACCTAAAAAAAGAACACCCACACTCGAGGGTTAATTAAGAAAATGAAAAAAAATAATTTTTTTAATTTTCATATCTTTAAATTTGTCAAAATTTCCAATTTCAACTAGTAATATCTCAAATTTAGACCATCTTCAAATAACTTTTTGGAAGTTCATTAAAAAGAAAAATGTACTATAGTAAAAAATTGACAAGATTATTAAATATAGAGAAAATTACCTTTTTAGTCCCAAGTTTATAAGAATGGGTTTCCAAAAATATCCATTTGGTCTCGAGTTTTCAAAATATATGTTTTAGTCCCCAAGTTTTTAAAAATAGGTTTAAAAGGTCCTTCAATTTTTTTTTATTTTTTAAAAATAATTATATGATATTTAAAATTAGAAAAAATAGTTCTAGGATTTTTAAAAATTATTCTTTTAATTTAAAATGTCATATAATTACTTTAAATAATAATAAAAATATATTTAAGGGACCTTTAAAACGTATTTTTAAAAACTCGGGGACTAAAAAGGTATATTTTGAAAACATATGGACCAAATGGACCTATTCTTATAAACTCGAGCACCAAAACGGTATACTTTTAAAACTGAGGGACCAAATGTATATATTGTTCAAAACTTGAGGATNAAATAAGTTTTTTTTATATATATATATATATATATATATATATATATATATATATATATATATATATATATATATATATAACATTGAACTAGACGTTAAATGTTGTGAGTTTTGACAATTATTCAACGATAATTTGTGGTCTTATCCAACTTAAATATTCAGAAAAATTTGATCTATTTGTTAAACATCCCACATACAAGGTAAAGATCAAACATCTCAATTTTTATAAGATATTTTTAATGTTTATTAGTTTTGAGATGAAAATCTATATTTTATCGAATATGGTATCTTTATTTATCTTTTTTATTAGTAGAAATTGCAATAACCATCTTAAGTCGATGGTCCAATTTTGATGAAATTGAAAAGAAAAAAAAAAACAAATTTAGGAGTAAAAATAAATATTAAAAGTCAAGTTTGTTTCATGAGATTTGTGTGTTGGATTTTCTAATGAATAGAATGTATATCCATATTTGTTTCACGGGCTTTGAAATTTTGAAACACGAGGAATAATTCTAGAGAGAGAGTTTAAAAGTAAAGATGAGAAATTTGATGGTTTAAAATCAAATATATATTACATGTTGTATATTTATCAGGTAATTACACAAATTACATTTAATATTCATATTTTACCTCCATTCCAAAAAGATAGTTACAAATTTCTATAAATAATTGAATGAAAAGTATGGGATAGTGTATATGATATATGTATACATGTATATAATAAATAAGCAAACGAGTCGAAACAACAAACATGTTACCAACCCAATCTTCACCCCTTAGAGAATAGGGGGAAAACAAAAGCTGAAAAGACATCTTTCTAAATCCAAAAGGATGTCAAAGAAGCTAAGTTATAGACAACTTTGTTCTCCTCTCTAAGAATTTTATAAAACTGAACGATGTTAAAAGAAATTGTGAGGTTAAGAGCCTCTTTTAACAAAAGGGTCAACTTCAACTTCAGACAAATCAAAATCCGGGAGATTATCGCAAAAAAAAAAATAAAAATCTCGAAGATTAAGAGTTTAATTTTTGATTTGAAAGAAATAGAAAAAGGACAAAGGAGACAAAGGGATTCATGAAGTGGGCTTAATCCACGCCTTAGTTCATCACTTCATGAACTACACTTTTGTGGCCGACATTAAGATTTTTATTTTTTTCTTTTCTTTTCTTTTTTTTTTTTTTTTTCTAATGGCTTATTTTCCAAAGGAATAGAAATTGAAAGTTGAAGAAGGGCATTTGAAGATATTGATGTTTGATATGATTGGTTCATTTCGTTTCTTGTTTTTTTGTTTTTGTTTATTAATTAGACTCAGAATAAAAATGAATTGAAATACAACCAATCGAAAACAATATATATATCTATATATATATATATTAATGTTGTTTACCTTGTTTTGTTTACTTACATTTATAATTGGAAGAATAATAGATCGATTACCAAAAATGTGTTCTTATATTTCTAATCAATTGACTAAAGAATATGTTACGAGAATTAAAATGACTTTTTTTTTCTAATTTTATTTACTTATACAAATTTGTATACTTGAAAATATTTTAACATCTGATTTTTTTTTTTTTTAAATAGTAACTGTAGCCATCCATTTTTATTTGATTTTCTTCAAATTAATTTAAGTTTAGATGGATTTTTATCTTAATTTTTCTAATCTAATTTTTTTTATCCACCTTTTTTATGCTAAT
This sequence comes from Citrullus colocynthis, assembly GCA_031780015.1. Classification (NCBI taxonomy): domain Eukaryota; kingdom Viridiplantae; phylum Streptophyta; class Magnoliopsida; order Cucurbitales; family Cucurbitaceae; genus Citrullus; species Citrullus colocynthis. The sequence continues at coordinate 1,994,872 of QLSR01001496.1, read as the reverse complement.
TTCTACCTATTTTTAACTTTTATTTTAGTTTGGTTAAAGTAACCAATTGAGTTAAGTTTTTTTTTTTTAAAATAAAAAAAAAAGGAAAAATTTTGAATTTGGTTTTAGTTACCTAAAAGTTGTCCTTGAAATAAAATCCATTAAAAAAAGACAATTGCGGAAATGGTTTTGGCTTTTATAATCCTCTTTTCTTTCCTAGCAAACTCTAGAGAGCCTTCATCCACAACCGCCCAAAAATATCCCCATTTTCTCTTTAAAAACAAAAACCTATCGACCCTAAATCCCTCCTCTTTAGAAACTCTAAAGTCTCCATCCTTATATATATATCAAGGGAAAGTTCCACACACACAAAACAAAAAAAAAAGAAAAAAAAAATCTCTATAATGTCAAGAATCCAACACTTAAGAAAAAACCCTAACTTAGTTTGAGGTGCATTGGTATGGCTTTGGTCCCAAGTATCCATACTTCAAACAAGAGAGTTTAGTGTTTTAGATTTCTACCTTCTTTTCTCTTCTTCTTGTTTCTTTTTATTTCTTCAAGCCCCAAAAAAATTAAAGAGTTAGATATTTGGTTGTTGTTCTTGTTTTAATTTCTCCATTTTACTTTCTCTTACAATTATTTCTTTATTGTCCTGTGAACTTCTCTTTTATTTATTTATTTATATATATTGTTTCACATCTTGTTATTTATTTATTTATTTATTTTACTCATTGTTTGTTTTTACTTTTCTTTTTTTTTTCTTGTGAGTTTCTTTTTTAGTAACAATATAAGTGAGAGATAAAAAAAAATTAAATTAGAGTATTTATTTTATTTATTTATATATATAGTTTCACATCTTGTTATTTATTTATTTATTTATATATATAGTTTCACATCTTGTTATTTATTTATTTATTTATATATATAGTTTCACATCTTGTTATTTATTTATTTATTTATATATATAGTTTCACATCTTGTTATTTATTTATTTATTTATATATATTGCTTCACAACATCTTGTTTCGTATTTATTTATTTATTTTACTCATTGTTTGTTTTTACTTCTCTTTTCTTTGAGCTTCTTTTTTAGTAACTATATAAGTGAGAGATAAAAAAAAATTAAATTAGATTGTTTATTTTATTTATTTATATATATTGCTTCACAACATCTTGTTGCTTATTTATTTATTTATTTTACTCATTGTTTGTTTTTACTTCTCTTTTCTTTGAGTTTCTTTTTTAGTAACTATATAAGAGAGAGATAAAAAATTAAATTAGAGTGTTTAGGGTGGAAGAGAAGAAGGGAGTAAAACAAATGGAAAAAAGGAGATAAACTTAATTAAAAAAAATTTAGTTTGGTTAATATTATTATTTTTGTTTTTTTATTATTTCTTTCCTTTGTTAGTTAATCTTGAACTTTATTCTTTACATTTGATGGATTCTAGAAATATTTGGGAGTCCGACATTGACCCCCAATATGTTTTATTAAATTTTCAATATTTTTATAAATAGTATTGATCATTCGTTTATTGCTTTAAATGCATCATTAAATTGTATATTTTGCCAATGTAACTTTACACATTTAAATTAATGTTGTTTTTCTCAAGTAAAATTTCTCTAGCATTTTCAACACTTTTAGGTTTATTTTCAAATCTTTGAAATTAACTCCTTTGAATTTAGTTAAAAGAGTTTTAATCTCTTTTCTTAAATATTTGTTTCAATGACGTTTTTCTGAAATTTCCTACAACGGAATCTAGAAGTACTTGGAAGTTCGATCTTCTAAATTCTTGAGGTGAGGGTTCATAATCTTTGAGAGTCCGAGATTTTGAACTCAAGATAAAATGAACTTAATTAAATTAGTTTTTTTAAATCTTTTATTAAAAGGCTATCCTGTGATAGATTATTTGAGGAATTATAATATTTTCTCAAATTCTTGAGGTGAAGAATTTTCCTATATTCTAATATAATCAAATTGACGGACATTATTTTAAATGTTTTTTTTTCTTATTTAAAGAATAATTTCAATTAAATATTTAAAATTTGGCTATGGTTTTCCAAACGTGTGTTGTGGGGTGTTGCTATTTTTTCCATACACAATGACTCCCAAACCTAACTCTACTTTTTATTAAAATATTGTTTTGCTTTATTTCGATGCCTAACCACACCATAAAAAATATTGGTGGCAACTTCTTTTATTATTTTTCCTTTTATTTTTTGTTATTTTAACTCTTTTTGAGGATGTCAGCTGCTCCATATTGTCTCGGCTAAATGGAGTCCGTAACTATTTAAAATATTTTTTTTTTTAATATTGTTTTATTTTATTTTATTTTTTCTCACCCTCTGTTTCTCATTCCTGCCAAGTAATTACATCCTTGGTTAAAATATCATTTTATGATGTTTAAAGGCTGATTTTATTGTCATTGATGTATAATTAAATTTAGTCTCCCCATTTTTTCACTTTGTCGGTTTGAATCATTTATCTTCCATAAATAAGGAATAATAATAACCTCAATTTGGTGATTTTTCATATTTAAAAAGATAATTATTTTAAATGATAAAGTTTGTGAAATATTTTTAAATATAATAAAATGTTTTGTCTATTTATAATAGACGCTAATAGACACTAATAGACATTTATTGATATCTATAACTAATATATTTATTAGTATTTATAATTAATAGACCGTGATAATAATAGTAGTCTATCAATATTTATTAATGACATTTTGCTATATATATAAAAAAGAAAAATTATTAATTTTGCTATATTTGAAGATAATTTGTTAAAAAAATAATAAATAAAACAACATCATCTATATATAGTATATATATAGATATATATATTTTTTATTAGTTCTAATGGTACAATTTCCACCTCGTTGTTGCAATAAATTTAATATTTTTTTCCTAATTTTTTGTATTCTAGAATATGAAAGTACTTTTGTTTTTTTTGCATCTTGTACGGTTTGAATAACTCCATTATGATTGGATAAAAGAAGAGAGATAGACCAAAACTCTACTTTCATTATTAATGGCATTTTCAAAGTGGAATAATTAATAATACTAATTTAATTATTGCGTAAAGTCGTTTCATAAACACACTTTTAATTTTGAATTATATATTTAATCTTTCGTACATTTCCCACTATTTTACATCACTTTAAAGCACAAAATTCAAAAAAAAAAATAAATAAATAAATAACCTTCATGCACATTAAAACTTTAATGGTGATGATACACTTGCCATGAAAAAATATTTTTTTAATGGCCTTACTATAGCTCCCAAGGTTAATATTTCTCTGCTCTGGATCGAAATTGATACCCTAATACTTTGGAAGCTTTTTGGTTGGAAAATCCAAATACGCTATTGAGGTTCAAGTTTTTGTTGACTCTATTCGTGTTCTCCTCCATAGTGAGTCTATTCTAGGTTTTCTTTAGACTAATCGGAAGAGAAATTCTATTGCTCATGAGCTAGCTACACATGCTCGAAGCTTGGGCTAATGTTTCTACAATCTTATTTGAAAACCATCTTCCTTAAATGAATACTGTCTTTCGTTTAGATTTAATTTGTTTTTAAGTTTTTTATTGTTACTACTGAAAAAAAAAAAATACATGTAATATAAATTTGCATGATGTGCATACCATTTCCACTAAATATATTTTGAAAATATAATTAATGGTAAGATAATATATATTATCATACCCATTGGAACTTTAAAGATTATACACGATTGGAAATATAGTATAGTTTGGAATCCTACTTAGCACCCAATTTCGACTTAGAAAATTAAGATTGGGTTATCTACCAACTTTTTACCACTTCGTAAATTTAAAATTATAAATATCTGAAAATATCTTACATACCCTCAAAGTTTGGATTTTTTTTATTTTCAACCAATGTTTTTTGGCTTTTTAATTTATTGTTATGGGTGTGAATTTTTTATTATTTGATTTTTCTTTTTGGAATGGTAGATGACATGTTATGTATAAAGAGACTCAACTTTAGATAAGCCGCTTCTAAAAAAAAAAATGGAGCTGATTTATAATTTATAATAATTATATGCACTAGACTCATTGTGGCTAATGGCTTATTTAGAAATTGAATCAAATAGGCCTTTTTAACTCAGTGGTAGAGTAACGATGGTAAGGCGTAAGTCATCGGTTCCATTTTTTTCATCAGGTCCGGGTAGAGACTAAAGGTCTTAAACCTAATCATATCATACATTTACATGTAGTTTATAAATGAATTTCTAATTGGTTAAATATACATACTTTGGTCCTTGATAACGTCTGCATATTTCATTATAATTTCATCTCCATATTTGAAAATAATGGATGGAAACTTAGATTAGAAAACTCGAAATATTTTCGAATTTCCTAGAAATTTTTTGGGAGGGGTTAAAAATGTTCCTCTTAAATGAGCTTTTCAATTAACTAAACATTATGTGATTTGAGTTTACCTCATCTGATTTCAACCTTTCACCAACATGAGGGACTAAAATAAAAATTGTGAATACACATAAAAGAATAAATTGAAACTTTCATAAATTGAAAAAAATACCTAAATATGAGAATTTTTCTTAGTTCAATTATAGATAGAGATTTGAACTTCTAACCTTTTAATTGAAAATGTAACTCGCGTGGGTCGTAAACAATATTAAGAACTAAAAGGCTCAATTTGTTAACGATTTTGTTTTTAGTATTCTGTTTTTAAAATTTATAGTTGTTTTCTCTCCAATTTCATATTATGGTTTTTACATTTCTAAATTTTTTTTTTAGTTTTTAAAATTTAGTTTGATTTTTGAAACCATTGGTGGGAAGTGGATAACAAAACAAATATGAACATAAGTAATATTTATAAGCTTAAGTTTCAAGAACCAAAAACCAAAGTCTCATTAGGTAACTATTTGGCTTTTTCTTTTTTTAAAACAAAAAACCAAAGCCCAATTTTGTAACCGTTTGGTTTTTAAGACTTTTTTTTAAGCAAAAAAAAAAAAAAATTAAGCCTATAAACACAATACTTCCAATCTATTAGTTTCTATGTTTTGTTATCTACACATTTTAGAAGTGTTATTTTTGAAAATCAAAGCCAAAATTTGAAAAGTAGCTCAGAATTTAAATGTTTACTTAGAAAATATGAAAATCATGAATAGGATAAATTGTGAGAAAACAAACACAACTTTTAAAAATCAAATAGTTACCAAATAAAGTCTAAATAGTTATCGAAACGAGCCTGAAACATACATTTAGTTTTCTAATAGGCAAAAAAAGAGATTTTCCCAAATATAATAACTATTCTTCAATTGCTAAAGTATCAAAATATCATGCTCCTCTTTAACATCAAATCATCTCCCTCTTGGTGGGTATTGTGTGGGAAAGAGGAAATGAGAATGGGTATAAAAAGGAAAGAGTGTGAGAATAAATTGGAGTGTGAATTAAAGTGTTTAGAAAAGGAAACAACTTTGTCATTTTCTCTCTCATTTTTTAGGATACAAATACACATATGCAAAGGTATGTTTTCTATATTTCATTCATTCCTCCCAATATATGCTATTGTGTTGATTCGTGTCATCAAATTTTCTTCATTTACATTAGTTTAGTTATATAACAACTCGAGCATAGTTCCAAAAATAAAGTACATTTTTTTTTTTTGCATGTTTGGGAGTGATTCTAAAATGGCTTAAATTTGTTTTGTCATTTTCAACATTACTCGAAAAATGCTTTTAATCATTCGCAATCAATTTTAATAGAATGATTCTGAGTAATTAAAAATGTATTATAGAGTGATTTTAAACACAACAAAAGTGTTTTTAACCATTTCAAAAATCACTCTCAAATATGTACTTGCTTTCTTCGACAAGTCATTAATTCAAATCTTTCTACATCTCACCCCATTATGTGATATAATACTCTAATGTATATTTGTATTTGTGTGTGCACTCTCAAGTATTTATTTTATAGGTTTCAAACTTTCTTAAGTATTCATTTTCATTCTAGTTAATTATTCATAATATATTTATATGATATCTTAAAACATCTATTATGTGTGATGCATGCAAATTTTTTTCATACAAGTAACAATTTGATTAGACATTGAATATTAGTCAATTTAATTCTTCTATTTTAATGTTGTAACAATTTTAGCCCTCAATTTTAGTACTTTAAATTTTATAACAATTTAGTTGTATTGTGAGAAATTTTGTTAAAAGTGTAGATTCATAAATTGATTAGGATAGAACCAAATGTTTTTTTGAACTACAAGACTAAATTGTTAAATAATAAAAATTGATACTTAATTTTAATGAGATTGTTCTTGGTATGGTTTAATTGTTACAATTTTAAAGAATATATGGACTAGATTACTACATTAAAGGTTTATAGACTAAGGCCCTACTTGATAGTCATTCTATCTTTTTTTTTATTTGGTTTTTAAAAATTAATATTATCAATGCTACTTCCACTTGTAAATTTTTATATTTGCTATCTAGTTTCTACCAATGTTTTAAAAATCAAGCCAAATTTTAAAAGTTTCAAAACCTTGTTTGTGTTTTTAGAAATTGAGTAGGAATTCAAGTGTTTCTTTAAAATGGATGAATGCTATAACAAAGAAATTGAGAGGAAACAAGTACAACTTTCAAAAACAGAAAACTAAATGCTTACGAAAGAGCTTCAATCGTTGGCCTAAGGTTCAAACCACAAAAAATGTTCTTTGAACAAATAAAATAAAATTGAGGAGCATTGAAACATAATAAATTATTCTTGTAAAATTAAAAATGAAAAAAAAAAAAAATCCATTGAGCTAACTTATAAAAATAAATAAAAAATAAAAAATAAAAAATTAACCTGAATGTGACACTCAAATTGTTAAGTCGATGATCCTCCTTCTATATATATTCTCTATTAATTAAATTTTCGTGGCATTAATTTACTTGGGAATCGGCAAGAAATATTGGGCCTTCATGGGCTCGATTGGCTCATAGGGTGCCTGTATTTAATTAGTAAATCTATTTTATTCCTTTTTCTAGAATATCTAAACTATTCAAAGTTAGTTTTCTCAACAAAAAAAATTCTAATAATGATTTTTTTTTTTTTTTGAATAGTAATTTTACCTTCTTTACAAATTGTGTCATTATTGTAGTTTTTTATTGCTTTTTTTTTAAAATCATTATTTCATATTTTTAATGAAATTTCAACCTTTTCTACCATACGACGACATTTCAATATTTTTCTGTTAGATTCTTAAACAATAAATAAGATTATGTTTTTAAGACTATTTTGATAACAATTTTGTTTTTTATTTTTTATTTTAAAAAATTAGTTTCATAGACATGAGTTGTAATTATGTTTTAAAAACTAAAAAAAATAGTTTTCAAACATTTAATATTTGACTTAGAATTCACATGTTTCTTTAAGAACGTTGAACAAAATAGTTATCAAATGAATTTAAATGTATGTAAAGAAATTCTCTGATTGAAGAAAATCGGCTCATTTGATTTACGCTAATGAACTCATGATTCAAGTAGGGAATCCCTCCCCTCTTTTTTCTTGGAAAAAAAAATAAAAAATAAAGAATAAAGAATAAAGAATTATTTATTTTTCTTTTTGTACTTTCACTTTATCTATAAAATAAATAAATAAGTGCTTTAAAATTATTTTCGAATATGATGATCTTTAATAGAAAGTGATTTTTTTTTTCTTTTTTTAGTTCAATATAGGATTTGAAGATTTGAACTCTCCAAATTCTTTACGTCAATTGAGCTATGCTCATTTGAGCATGAAAGTAATAGAAAGTGCTTATGATGATGACAAAGTTTATTTTTGGCTATCCTAGTAGCGTTCCTATCCTAGTAGCATTCCTAATCAAAGCTAGGATTGCATAAAAAAAATATTTTCTACCATGTTTTCTTTTATATGCCATCACTTTCTTGGCATCGAACTTCACAACCAAAGAATTGGTTTGTTCTAAAAGGGCATCCAAATTTGAACCACTTATTTCAATTGCTCCTTTAATCAAATCTCTGCAACCAAGATTTCACTTCTCTCTTCACATCAGAAACAGCCTCTTGAGTTGTGAACCATCCCTTTCATTTAAAAACATGAAAGAATTTCTTAGGAATTTTAAAAATAACCAAAAAATTTAAAAAAAAAAAAAAAAAAAAAAAAAAAAACAAACCCACTAGAATGGCCATGTGTTCTTATTAGAATCCTGCATTGAAAGAAATAAATTTGGGGTGGAGAAGATGAAAACAATCTTCCAAACATGTCAGAATTCCCAGCATGAGTGAGCAACAGAGGAATTTTCTCACTGTTCAACCCAGTTGTCCTATAAATATTCCTTTGGTTAAGAACATTTTAAGTTGTTACCAGAGCCACAGAGAACTAGGGGAGGTCATAGTTTATCCCAATATTCCAAAGCTTTTGATTGTAAATTTGTAGCCAATAAGACAAACCATTTTTCTTTTTCCAGAGCCAGGACACAGGAATATCAGTATATAAAGCACATACCTTTCCATGAGCATGGCATAGATTGTCTTTTCATCTCAATATCTACACTCATTTGCATGGTATTCTCCTTAATGGACGTGTTTGTTCTTCGGCACCATGGCGTGTAGATTCCTTAAAGTTGATAACAAAAAACTGCAACATTATATTGTTGTTTTCACCATCACCATGTGAGCAGGAGAGAGCTTCCATGCGTTTCATTAATTCTTTTGCAGTTTTGTATTCCGTCTTGCATGTTTCTGGTGAAGAGGGCTTCATGTTTTTCTGTAATTGTAACTGAATTTTTGCTTCATAATCACTCAGCCTGCAGATTTCAAATCTTGCTCCTCTGTGACACTTAAAGAGACAGAGGCAGAGTGGCTAGCTGATTGCTATATCAAAAGACCAAAAACTTAGTCAGGAAAAGAGAAAAAGAAAAACTGAATTATGGCAAATGAGGTTGGTTCAGTGACGAAAAAGAACAAGTGGAAGATGCCTATGAATGTTTTCTTCAAGGATTCAAGGTATATAACTTTCTGCTCCTCCTTGGCTCACTTTGTTTTCAGAGTTTATGTTGTTACGGTGAGTTTGTACTTTCACCACGATCTTTTGCTTCTTGGATGCTCTTTGTAGTCTCTTTGATTTGTGACTGATGCAAAGAAATGTTCTGCCAGACATGTTTTCAAGTGGGATGAACTTGGAAAAGAGATCCTTGGAATTGCATTTCCAGCTGCTCTAGCTGTTGCCGCTGATCCCATTGCTTCTCTTATCGACACGATTTTCGTCGGCCATATTGGTACATACTCTGCATTCACTGCTTTCTTTTCATTGCAATGTCAAACCAATTTAGTTGTTTGTAATATCAATGACAAAGATCATTTTCAACTTGGTTTCTGTAGGAGCGGTTGAACTTGCCGCCGTTGGAGTGTCTGTTGCAATATTCAATCAAGCTTCAAGGATCACCATATTCCCACTGGTGAGCATAACAACATCATTTGTGGCTGAGGAAGACGCTATTGGCAAAACAGCCATAAAACCAGTCAAATGTGATACAGAGAAGCATTTGGCAGAGAATGGCCAAAAGAGAGAACGTACATCAATCAAGAAGGAAAACATGTTGGAAAATAGTAGTTCTGCTTCAGTTGCTAGTAATGAACCAAGAAACTCGGCACCCCATAATGGCGCCATTCTGGACTTGGAAAAGAATCCATCGGAAGCAAAGTGTGAGGAGCTAGAAAAGAAATCCTCAAAACAAGATGGAAAGAAAGAGTCTATACTAGAAAATGCAACACTTGAGAATGTTGAAAAAGGTATAAAGAATTTTCTTCTTGTAGTTCAAACCAGGGTAAGGGTAGTGACTTAAACCTTTGACCTTCAGTTCCAAGAGAGATTGCTAATATCTTAACGCTCAAGTTGGCAGTAAAAGAGAAAAAAGAATACTCTCTACTTGTACGAAAAATAAATGTGATTAATCTGATTTCCATATTCGAACTGAATTCTCGGGATTTTCAATGGCAGATTTGAGCACAAACAAGGTTCAGCCTCCTGCTGTTTGCACCGGTACAGTCCAGCCCAAGAGGAAAGAGAAGAAGCACATTGCTTCAGCATCCACAGCACTGATCTTTGGGACAGTTTTGGGCCTCCTGCAAGCTGTATTCCTTGCATTTGGAGCTAAATACTTATTAAATGTAATGGGAGTGAAGCAAGTACGTTTCATCATCAACAAAAACTACAAATCTAATATCCCTTCTGCTTCAGCATTAGAAAAATATTACAAACAGCATTATACAAAAAACTTATGGTTCTAATGCAAATTTTTTCTGGTGTCGATAAAATGAATCAATAGGGCTCTCCAATGCTACCTCCTGCAATGAAATACTTGGTGTTGAGATCACTCGGTGCTCCTGCTGTTCTCCTCTCTCTGGCCATGCAGGGAATCTTCAGAGGGTTTAAGGACACAAGAACTCCTCTCTATGTCATTGGTAGCTCTAATTTTTATCAGACTTCTTACTGCAAAACTGCTAGCAATTTGCCTCTTTCTCTAATTCTTCTTCTTCATTCTCTTCTTTGGTCCTTAAATAGTTTTGGGATACACGACAAATATCATTTTGGATCCAATATTGATATTTGTTTGCCACTTGGGAGTGAAGGGTGCAGCCATTGCACATGTTCTCTCTCAGTAAGTAACACCATTGCTCACATATTTGAGCTGTTACGATCCATGATTTCCATTCATAACTTGCTATTTTTATTACCTCAGGTACCTAATTGTGTTGGTCCTTGCTTGGAGATTGATGCAAAAAGTTGATCTCTTACCTCCTAGGCTTAGAGATTTGCAGTTTGGTCGGTTTCTCAAAAATGGTAACACTCATTTCTCTATATGTTCCTTTTATTCTACTAAAGAGATTTGCACCTAAAAACAAAATCATACAAATTCAAGAGTTACTTGATGATTTCCCTCAGAAGTTTTCAGATTCAAATCAATATTGGTTTCAGCATGGTAGAGCTTTTCCAAATGCAGGTAGTCTGCTGCTGGCAAGAGTTATAGCTGTGACCTTCTGCGTGACACTTGCTGCATCCATGGCTGCTCGGCTAGGTCCAACGCCAATGGCTGCCTTCCAGACTTGCTTGCAGGTCTGGATGACATCATCCCTCCTCGCCGATGGCCTCGCTGTTGCCGGACAGGTAGTTAAACAAAACCCTATAGTTATCTTCGACAAAGTCAATTGATCATAACCTATTAGCGCTTTTTAGTACAGTATTATTAGATAAACGTGGGTTTTATCTTAAAATCAATTGATAAACGTGGGTTCATCTTAAAATCAATTGGACCGTGGTAGTTTAGTGACTCACCCTCCAAATTTCTACTCGATGGGTGTCGAATTTTTCCTTCAGGCGATCCTAGCCAGTGCATTTGCAGAGAAAGATTACGAGAAGACAACAGCTACAGCCACAAGGTTACTACAGGTAATGAAATTTCTAGTGTCTTATGCATTGCACATAACATGTTCGACGAAATTCCCCAAAGAAGATAAAATCTAAACTGGAAGAAAAGAAGAAAATCAAACAGGAATTGTAAGTAAAGGGATTAGTTGGGCGTTGCAAATGCAGATGAGTTTCGTTCTGGGGGTTGGACTTGCCGTGATTGTCGCAGCTATTATGTTCTTGGGAGCTGGAATCTTCTCCAGAGATGTAAATGTGCAGACACTCATCCACCTCGGAGTGCCGGTATTTATACCTACGCTTTCAAACTCCATTTAAACATAAATTACATCCAAATACTTCAATTCTTTACTTAACATATAAATCTTTCTTTCTTTCTAAGTTTTCCGCTTCAAAATGTTATAAGTCCTTAAATTTTTAGTTTGATGTTATAGTTTTATTTTGGAAGTTTAATTTTTGTTCCGAACTTGCAATTTTAAATTTGATTTTTCACTAAATACAAAATCTCTAAATTAGTTTAAAATAATTTTTATTTTGTAATTAATTACCTTTCACTATTTTTTATCACTATTAAAATTAAGTTATGATTATAATTAAGTTATGATTATTTTAAATTATTTAGTGAAAATCAAGTTTAAGGTATAACCTTTAAAACCTACGTACCAAATTGAAACAAAATTTCTATTTTAGAAGTAAAATTGTATAACTTTGAAACTTAATGAAATTAATTTCAAAATTTTGAAAATAAAAAGTGTAATGTTTTAAAACCTAAGAACTAAATAGAAAAAAAAACTAGATCTAAACACCCAAAATTTATCCAAAGTTATAATAGGAGTGAAATTTGTTCGTTTAGTGAGCAAAATATGCAATATGTATACGTACACACATAAAAGTAGGTAGTTTATAGCCTCGATCGGTTTTTTTTATTGGTTTTTCAATCAAAATCCAATCCGAACCAATACTTTTTGGTTTCCTCTAAATACAAATCAATATGTCCAATTTTATAAGAAAAAACCAAACCAAACAAGTAGATTGGTTTGGATTGATTTGGTTTTTGAAACTTTTGTTGCATCCCTAGTCTAGTCACATGTACCGAAATAAAAGTAATAATAATTAAGAAGAGATGACACAAAAGAAAAAAAAAAAAATTGAAGTACCATATATACCTTTTTTTATTGTTTGTCACTTCAGCATCCTTTTAAAAATGACGTGAGGTTTATCATTTTTAAAATGTATATTTATAAAACCGAACAAATAAAACTTGGTGCTCTCATAGTCGTGGTAGTATCAATTTTTTGAACTAACGCTGAATCTACTCTATTAGGTAATTCTTTTCTCTAAAATACTTTGAGACAAAGTAAAAAATAAAAAAGATGAAAGACATTGAAAAAAAAAACTATAAAAACATATTTGAATAGATTTTCTCAAGTGCTTAAGACACCTTTTCTAATTTTAAAGCACTTTTCTAATCACTTATGAAGTTTGTTTCTCAAATTATGTAACCCTTTTTTCCCCTCAATATCTCAGTTCGTGGCAGCCACACAGCCAATGAACTCTTTAGCATTTGTATTTGATGGAGTCAACTTTGGAGCCTCTGATTTTGCTTACTCCGCCTATTCCTTGGTAACTCCACCTCTTCTCATATTAAATTTCTATAAGCTTCCATGCCGATGCGAGGGTGAATTGATATTTCTGTTTGTATTGTAAAATATTTCACAAAACATAAAAAAAAAAAATTAAGCAATAAAATATTATTAATATAAATATAACATAAATAATAAATATGTTAAACTTGTTTTAAAATCATAAAATGTTTATTTAGTATTTTAAATTTAGGTCCAAAAATATTCATCGAAATCGACATTTTATCCATATTTTTATTAAAATTTTCGTAAAATTAAAACTTTGATATTTTCCTCATTTTAAACTTATTTCCTTCCATTGAAATTCCTCTTACAACCATCAAAAGTAATTATCAAACTGTTCATTCAATAATTTATTTAAAATCACCTCTCAATTCCTCTCCCTGCAATAAAATAATCTGTCATGTTATCTATCCAAGTTTTTAAAATTTTAACCATAATTTTCTGTCTTCTTTTTATTTTTACATTTATTTTGTCAAATTTGGTTGATTCAATTTTTTTTTTATGACAATTGTTTGTCCTAAACGTTTATTAAATAATTGAAATTCAGCAAAATCACTTGCCATTTAAATCATATAACTTTTTTAACCATTAACTTATAATGAAATATATATATTAAATATTAGTATGAAAATAATCTACCTATTTTGTCCCGGACAATTTATTATTATTTTTCTAAATATTGTTATCTTTATTTTAACGTTTAAAATTGAAATTTATCAAATATTAATTTTTTTTTTACGGGACTTTTAATTGTTTTAAAAGCAGAATTATGAGCAATCATTTTGAAAACTACGAGAATCTTTTACTAAGCTTAAACTCAAATTCTCTCTCACTAAAAAATCCATTTTTGTAGACTTTGGTTTCCATTGTTACCATCATCTCTCTATTCCTTCTCTCAAAAAGCTATGGCTTCCTTGGAATTTGGACTGCTTTAGCCATCTACATGGCCCTTCGCACTCTTGTGGGTTTCTTGAGGTATTTATTATTATTCATCTATCTTTTTCATTCAATTCAGGGGTTTATATAGATTGAATTAGGTTGGGTCGAAAGTGTTTTTTGGACCAACCCAAAAGTTCGAGTTGGTTGGATTGGCAATCCAAAAAATCCAACTTAACCTTTAAAATTCGAGTTGGGTTGAATTATCAGGTTATAACTCCTTTTTTTTCTTTTTAATTAAAGTATGTTAATTTATTTACAACACATGACTAATAACTAAAATCTCATAAAAATTCAAATGTTAAATATCAAATATCTATGATATTTATTACAAACTTTAAACAAATACAAATATGTAATAATTTTAAAAGAAAAATATTAAAAATTCACAAATTAATTAATACAAAGTAATCAAACTATAAACAAAAAGAAATATCTATGTATCTTTTATTAATATATGTGGAATTTGGGTTGGGTAGGGTCAACTCAAATTTTTTTTAGTCAGTCTGCAACCCAACCCAACCCAATGAAAATAGAAAAAGTTAAACCCAACCCAACCCTTATATTTTGGGTTGGCTAAGCTAGGTAATTCAGGTTGACGGGTCCTTTGAAAACCCCTAATTCTATTCAAATACGTGTATTTGGATAATGAAGATCTAGTTTGATAAAGTATGTGTTTTTTGTGTCTTGTTTTTTGAGAAATAGAAACATGAATATCTTTGATAACTACTTTTGTTTCTTGTTGATTGAAAAAAATATAGAAATATAAATTTGGTTGATAACAATCTACTCTTTTATGTATTTTTATACATTATTAGTTTTTTTAATCTTATTTGGTCATTGAACTTTCGAGTTTAGTTTGTAAAATGTCTAGTTAATCTCTAAACTTTCAAAAAATTGTTATTATAGATCTTACTTATATTGTAACTTTAACAAATTAATAACGGAATTTCCAGTATGTGTACTAGCATATTAATATAAGCATGACTACAAATCAAATAAGTTAGAGCATTGGACAGAGTAGATTAAGGAAGAAAAGTTATATTGTTTTCTAAAAAAGTTAAATATTTTTAAAGTTCAAATACCAAAATAAGTTCAAAGACTAAAATGATACACTTTAATATTTATTTTTATTTTTTTTAAGTTATTCTATTTAGAATTATGAGTGTGTGAGCCTGAGAAGTGATTTCTATGTGTACATGTAAAGTTTAAATCATGATCTGTCTTATAGTTTTGAAAAAATTGATATATTTAAAATGAAATATTAGGCTAAATATTTATTTAATTTGCAGCTTGTGAAAAAAAAGTTCTTTATGTGGTCAAATATGAGTAGGATAATAAGAAATTTTGTTGAAATTCAACCTTATGAATATAATGCTTTTATTATTTCCTTCCTCTTTTAGCATATGAAAAATATTTGTACGGTTCACCAAATATTCAATCGCAAGTTATCACATAAGCATTTGTGAGTTTGTTGGATAACCACTTAACAATTTTATTTTTACCTCCCCTTTAAAAATAAAAATCTTTATGTTTCTGTTTAACTTTCTATTCTAGCAAGTACTTTTTTTTTACAATATGTGGGGTGGAGAAATCAAGCCTCTGACCTCAAGGTTGATCGTACAAACTTATGTCCATATTAGCAACTATCTTTATAGCTCTCTAGTCCAATTTCAAAAATTAAAAAGAAAAAATAGGTATTAAATGAGTTGTTTCTATTTTTTAAAATTAAAATAAAATTCTAAATATTTTAAATATTGTTAATTCATAGGATGGGAAGTGGAACAGGACCTTGGCGTTACCTAAGAGGACCATTGTTGCCCTAATTACATTGTTGCATCACAAGAGAAATTTCAATTAGTAAAATCTTATAAGAAATAATCTTATGGTTTTTCTTATTATTATTTTTGTATTCCTATCTATACTATAGTCTAAAGTTGTGGAAAAGCTTTTTTTGTTACATATGTTATGTTATAGAAATAAAATTTTATTGTCTATGTAACACTGTCTTAAGTTATTTTGTAATCGATGAGTACACGAATCAAAGATTTTGCTTACTAACGTCTGAGCAAATTTCAAGTTCACATTTTTATGTTTGCTTAGCAAAAAAGACTACAGAATAAATTAATAATAATCCTAAAGTTGAGGAAAGAAATGTAATAATTTGGAATCATGCTATAATTTCACAAAATAATTAAAAGAAATTTGATATCTGTTGCTTATAATTGAATATTTAAATTTTTTAAGGGACATCTCCATGTGACTAACTATTGATAAAATTAATTATTTAAAAAGTTAATTAAATTAATAAATAAACTTTTATATCTAACTTTTGAAATTATCAAGGAAAATAATTGGTGGCCTGACTTGGAACCCATCCAATAAAAACTTGCCACATAGGCACAGAGTATTGTGAGCCTAATAAATTTATAAAAAAAGTTTTATCACTAATCATTATTATCACAATGAGAATCTTAAAAACGTTTTTTTCATCATTGTATTCATATAAATTCCGCATATTATTCTTTTTCACTTGATCCAATTTAAAAATAATTATTAGTATATGTGAATATACATATAGCTTTATGCTTTTCCAAATCAAATAATGTAACATTGTTAAAAAGATAAAAAATTAAAACTAGTCTGTCATCAACGAATAAGAATAAGAATTCAAACTTCTAAGGTACTGAACCAACGTTAATTATTTTATGATGCTATAATATTTTTGAAATTTCATACAATAGAAAGGTTTAATTTTTGAAACTTTCAATTCATCATGAACGAAGCTTTGCATCTCCAAGCTAGTGTTTCTGCTCACCATAAACATGGTTATTTATCATTATTAATCATTTCCCTAACAGAATTTTATAGGTTTTAATATATATATATATATATGAGAAGTGACGGGACAGTATCTATTAATATGCAAACATATGAAATTTTCATAACACATCGTAGAATGTAGTAAAGTAGATAAACCATGAGCACGAATAATGAAGATTTAAGGGAAAAAATGATCTCCCTATTTGAGACCCCAACGACAACAACGTTAAATTTTGAATAATTGCAATGAGTAGCATTTTTAAGATAATTTTTAATACAAATTATAAATATAGCAAATTTTTCCGACGACTCCTTTTTTAAGACAAATTTTAGTGGACTTTTACTGATACTTCTTTTTAATCTCTTATTTATATAATGTTTGGTTAATCTCTTTTCCAATATTTAAACCATTAAGTTTGTCAAACTATATTTCACCTAAACCTCAACCATCTAAATCTGAATTAACTGCACGAAGACTTTCCTTATTTCAAACTTTAATTTGCTGCATTTTTACACTAATTTTGTTTGGTTTTTAACTAATAATTTTACTTCTCAAGTCAATGATAGTGCGGTATCACTAATAAACTATTATATTCCTTTGACAAAATCATATTAATGATACAAAGATATCGATGATAGAAACCTATTAATGATAGTGTGCTATCATTGATAGACTATTATAGTATATCAATAATATGAGTTTATCAGTTATAGAAGTCTATCAATGATATACTTCTATCACTAATTACAAAATCTATTAGTAATAGAAATTTATCAATGATAGACATATGAGTGACGAACTTCTAATAGTGATAGAAGCTAAATAAAAAGCGTGAATCACTCTAATACGTTTTTTATGTTTATCGATTATAAAAGTTTAACACTGATAGAAACTTAGTGATCAATTTCGATCCATTATTGAAACTAAAGTGAATCACATTAATATGTTTTCAATGATAAACTTTTATGGATATACTTTTATCGTTGATTGAAGTTTATCGATGATCAAGTCTATCATTGATAGACTTCTATCAATGATAGAACCATTAATAATCAATTTTTATCATCTATAGAAACTAAAAAAGATCGTGAATCACGCTAATATATTTTCAATGGTATACATCTATTACTAATAGAAGTTTATCAGTTATAAAAGTCTGTCGTTAATAGATTAATGATACAAAAATATTGATGATAGAAGTATATCAGTGATAGTGTGCTATTACTAATAGAATTATATTGGTAATAAAAAATCTTGATGATAGGGACTTACTAGTAACAGTGTGTTACCATTGATAGACTATTATCTTCCATTGATTGAGTTATATCAGTTATACAAAAATGTGATGAGCCCTCTTAGGGTAGACTTCAAGAAATGGAAATTTCATATCATCATTGGATTTTATGGGCTAAAAAATTAAAGGTAAATTTTGCTACATTTCCAATTAATTTTAAGAAAAGGAATATCACTTCTAAAAAAGAAGTCAACCAATAATAAACTTCAATCACATATAGCAAATGAAGTCTATATCAATGATAGACTACTTCTATCACTGATAAACTTCAAAAACCGATAATTTCATGCCTAGTGTATTTTCGTGTCTTCAATGGATTTTATTAGATATTTTCTATGGGTTAAAAGGTTGAAGGTGAATTTTTGCTGCATTTGCAGTTGGTTTTAAAAAATGAGTATATCAGTGACAAACTTCTATCACAGACAGCAGTGAAGTTTATCGGTGATAGGCTTCTAGCACTTATAGACTTCAAAAACGGGAATTTCGCCCCTCAAACGTATTTTTATGCTTTTGATTATTTTTTTCGACATTTTCTTTGGAATGAGGTAAGTTTTGCTATATTTACAGTTAGTATTAAGTTTTGCTATTTTTATAATATTTTAGCCTTATTTTGCTATATATGCAAGAAACTCTAATATTAATGTAAAAAAACAAGTCAATTAAATCATTCTTAGAAAAAATAAAAACTTAAGACATTAATAGAATTTAGCCTTGCTATTAAGGCTTTCTAGGTAGAAAACCCTATGTATTTTTTACATTGGGCCAAAAACCCAAATGTTTCTCATAGGAAAGTGTGAAATCCTTGACAAGTAAATTAAGTAAAATTTAAGACTCCATTTAGAAACCATTTTGCTTTTAATTTTTAGTTTTTAAAAATTAAGCCTATTTCACATCTATTTCTTATCATGATTTGTATCTTTTTTAAAATACAATGGTTGAATTCTTAACAAAATTCCAAAAACAAAAACAATTTTTTAAAATTGCTTCTTTCAATTATCAAAATTTGGCTTGATTTTTTAAACCATTAATAAAAAGTAGATAACAAATGAAGAAATTTGAAATTGGAAGTAGTGTTTACAAGCTTAATTGTCAAAAACAAAAATAAAATAAAATAAGACCTTTATCATTGTCAATTTGACAATTAGGACATTAGTGCTTAATTTTTTTTTTAGAAAGAAACCTATAGACATTGCTTCCACTTATTCTTTATTTTATTTTTCATTTTCTACCCTTTATCTCTTCAAATATTAAGCCAATTTTCAAATTTATTAATTTTAAAACGAACTTCATTTATCCTCCAAAAAAATACTTGAATTAATAAAAATAAAATAACACAATAAAGAAAGAAGTATAATTATTAGTATAAAAAGCTAATATCAAAATATCAAAATGAGCCTAAACAATTAGTATAACCATGACCAGATGAATAAAAGGAAATCTTAGTAAATATCAAATGGCATAGAAAGTGAAAATCGTAGTAGAACTAGAGGTAGAAGTAAGCTATAACCCAAACCCTTATCAAGATAATTATTATAATAATAAAAAATTTTAAATATTCATTTTAAATGACAAAACTACTAAAAATATTTTAAAATATAACAAAATATCACTATTTATTAATGTTTATCGCTAAATAATACTAGTTGTATGATTCATTTTGCTATTTTTAAAAATAGCCAAAACTGATATAAACATTTCAGAAAGTAAATCCCACTCTGGGGGTGAGCTCTTCGCGATTAGTCAGTTAAAAATCAGGTCCCACAAAAGTCAATCGAAGTATTATCCCAAAAGTAAAAAGGCAGCAAAGTAAAGCAACCGACTTCAAAAGTCTTGCCTACCCACTTCAACCATGGGACACAAGTAGTTGGACAATTACACCCACAACATTATATGAACAATTCAATATCTCCATCTATCCACAATAACAATAATAATAATAAATATATTCAATCACTTTCCATCTTCTCATTATTTAAAGATGAAACTCCAAATTTCAAGTTTCAATCAAAGCAATCAACATCCTATTTGGGAGAATGCCACTTTCACAGATCCTCCATCTTTTTCCTTCTCCTAAGAAACAAAGTCTCACATCAAGAACACACCACACCATCAATATTTCCAATACACAGATTTTATAATATTATAATAACAATAATAATAATAATAATTAATAAATAATACAATAGTCATAACTATAATAATAATAATAATAATAACACAAAAAAAAAAAAAAAAAAACTTCAGAATAAAAGTTTTACATCAATGTAGAGGAAACTCTCAACAAATTGGACCATCTTTAGCAATACACATCATCCTCCTCCTGAAAGATAATTAACCTCTTCTTTTTGTTTTATATATGGATGGAAAAAATAAAAATAGAAAAAAAAAAAAAAAAAAAAA
>QLSR01001496.1:1959049-1974266 GCA_031780015.1 Citrullus colocynthis | reverse complement strand
AAAAAAAAAAAAAAAAAAAAAAAAAAAAAAAAAAAGCTCTTGGTTTCTACAGCTTTAAATCAAGAAGCCTTTGCTGGAAATGAAATTGCAGAAAAGGGAGAGAAATATAATGGAACCTGGACAAGTTTCCTTTGGCCCAGAGAATTACTGACTTGACTGATGTAAAATAATGAATGGTAAGTAGTAATTGAATGATCTTTAAGAGTAGAGAGTAATCAATCTGACTCTTCTTCTTCCAACCAACCTTCCTATTCTTCCTCCACATCATCTTCACCTCCGTTCAGACCCTTCAGCTTCACCTTACCCAGAAAGAATTTTACGGTAAAATACCTATCACAGATGAGTAAAATGAAAATGGTTTTTTTTTTTTCTTTTGGTTGTTGTACTACACTACAAGCTGATCAAGCTGCATCTGCTCAAGCCAAGCTCCTATCACAGAATGATCAGTGGATTCTAATTGTGATTTAGTAGTAGTTAGACCCTCACCGGATGCTGCAGCACCCATCCCGGGTACTGCCAGCTTCTCTTTTAGCATCTCAGGTGGGGATTCCTTCACCAGGGATTGAACCCATGATAAGTCAGGCTCCTCCCCGTTATTTCCCATTTCGAAAGAAGATGACCTTCGCAGTTGACCCAGTTCATTCTTACCAACCGACCAATCTACCTTTCCATTGGGAGACCCCCATTTAGGCAAAGAACTGACAGGAGATCCGATCAATGAGCTTGGGACATTAGATCCCAGCTCCCTTGAACTGAGAGTCCGGAGGTGTTGTTGCTTTTCACGCTGTACAAAGGCAGAGAACCTAGATCCCATTGGGGATAGTGGCTCAGTGCTTCTCGGCGACATCCTTCCCGGGGATGAAACTCCAAAAGAGGCCTGCAACAAATGATGATCTACATTCTTAGGGGACATAATGCTTGTATTAATAGGTGACAACATGTTCTGCTGCTGCTGCTGGAATTGGTTTAGCATAGTTGATTTGCGGGTAGGGGAAAAGGCATTGGCAACTGGATCAGAAAATCTGGGAGACGAAGAGATCTCAGAAGAAAAAAGCTCTTCAAGGTTGTTAGGAGTTAGAGTTTGGGTCCAACCAGATCGGCTAACAGACACAGCACTCGGGCGAGGCTGAGAGAAACAGTTCAAATCATTCAAAATCCGTGGCTGGTTGTCAAAGTCGGGCAAGACATTTAAATCCTCTAAAGGCATATCCCTGGCATTCAGAGATGACCTCAACCGGCTGGATTGAAGGTTACTTCCTGGTAAATGAAGAGTCGGCACATTTGGCTGCTGCCAGTTCACAGAAGAGTGAGAAACGCCATTAGAAGAGGGAGACATGGATTGAGTAAATGGAGATGGAGACAAAGCAGACACTGATGAGGGGGAACCAGGAAGAAGACCCAACGCAGTAGCCATATCCATTACAGTTGGTGCAGATCCAATTGACCGTGGGGAAGGGACAGCAGATCCAGTGGACACATACAATGGCCTCAGTTCTTCGTTGGTGTGAGCAAAGAAGCAGACCCGCCTATTGCAACTGGTGCCATCCTTGCAAAGACGAGTTCGGTACTGTGCTGGATGTAGCCAACACTCAAAAACTCCATGTGCATATTCACACATATCCCCACGCCTACAAGCCCCCTTTCTGAAGTCTGGGCAAGGAACACAGCTGTAGTGAAACTTCCTTGGATCTCTTCTGCGAGCATTCTCCCCTGGGTGTACGAAAGGACACTCGGTCCAATCATGAGAATATGCCCGAGAACAAGGTCTGACCTTGAAAGAGAACATCCGAAACTCATCAGTTGCATATATGCTGTTCTTGATATCAGGAAGTGACGGATCAATTGGATATTCTTTCTTCTCCTTTGTAGAGTTCCCAAACCCATCAGCAAATTTGGGAGAAGATATAGACTTGGGTGGAGATGGAAATTCATCCTCCAATGATGAAGAAAGTGGTGGTGACTCTGAATTGGGTGTTTTGATTGACAAATGTAAAGAGGACACATCCATGGATCCATTTGAATGATTATTAAGAAGTTCCTCAAGCCTGAACCTTGTATTCTGCTTCTGCAACTTTGGATGAACAGAAATGACATCCACAGGGCGGTCACCATTGACATCCTTGGAGTTTGGGTCAGCACCAGCAGATAAAAGCAAATCGACAATATCAACCACATTTACAGATCCACCAGAAGTAGCACAGTGGAGAGCAGTGCTCTTGTCTGTGCCAGATGAGAGATTAACATCAACATCAGGATATGATAGTATAAGCTTCAGAACATCAACACAACCATATGTGGCAGCAACCATCAGGGGTGTCCTATGCTCATGAACAACTTGTTTTGAGCCTTTTTGACGAACATACCAGAGACCAGACTTGTTAAGAGAATACAAATCAGACTCCATCAAACGTTTGAAGCCTTCTGCATCATTGTCAGAAGCAAGTTCCAGTAAACTATAAAAAGAATCCTCACAGTCAACAGTTAAATGATTCATGTCTTTGGGGTTAGGTGAGTTTGCCGATGTAGTCGATGCAGAATTGGACTGTTCTGGACCACCACACATACTCAAATATCTGAAATCCAAACAAAATAACTGTGCATTTATGCCTTATATAAAATCAATGAAATAATAGGGTCAATCAAAAAAAAAAAAACTGAAAAACCTTAAGGCTATAAATTCAAATATGGTCAAGACAAGTTCAAAATCAAACCAGAACAAACATATAACAAGCTTTTACAAGAAATTGGTATAGGATAAGCAGTGATCAGAATTGCAACTTTCACCAGAAAGCAACAAATCATAACAGGTCTATGAATAACAAATCTCCACTGAGAATCTCAAATACATCAGAAAGCAGAAACACCATCCGCCCATAGTGCTCTCTAATTGGGCAAGGATTAACAGAAAACACAGGATAAGGATCAACCAAGAGTTGAAGACTGGTAACCACAGGAGCTTTTAAAGAATTACGAAAAATCAACGAAGTACTTATTCAGACCCATAAAATAGGTAAACCACAGAGGACTAGACACAGTGCAAGCTGTATTTGAAATAAGATTCTATATTTCAGTACTATAGGCTAAACCACTATCACCGGAATGAGAAAGACGATATTTTTAAGATGAGGTTCCGATCTAAAGTTTTGAGTTTCAACCTAAAAGCATCAATCTGTTTTCTCTACGATATTAATACATTTTCTATGCGAAAAATCACCATAAAAAGTTCTCCCAACTTTCCCTCCACTCCTAGAGAATCAACAATTACAATAAACTAAAAGAACACATTTATTCAAAAACTCATCCAAACAAAAGATAAACAGAAAAGGAACACTAGAATCAAAAGCCAGGAAAGAAAACTCAACATCAACAAGGCAAATCGCTCAAAAAGTACAACGAAGCAGAGCATAGCAGATCAGCAACAAAAAATATACACCTTAATATCACGATCATAAGAAAACAATAGCTATACAACACAACAACAATAAACATCTCAAAAACTTCACACATACTAAACTCCGATTGAACTCCCCACCCCCACCCCACCCCCCATCCAAACCAAATATAAAATATATATTTAAAAAAGCAAATTAATCAAGAGTAATCAGCTTCTTGCTGAATCCGAACCAGTAAAACAAAAACTCACAGTTGTCTATAGCAGCAGAAGAAAAGCAGCGAGAGATCTGAGAGAGAGAAGAGAGCGTGGTTCGACAGTGACACTCATCGATCGGAGGAGAAACCGGAGGAAGAAAGAACAACTTCACTTATGGAAAAAAAGAAGATCGGAGAGAGTAAGGTAACGGCGTTCATCTCCGACGCCGGTGGAGGAAATAGAGAAGAAGAAGAAGAGATTTTCAGAGAGAGAGAGAGAGAGATGTTGAAAACGAAGACGAAGAAGAAGAAGAAAGTAACGTCTGAAATTGAAATGAAATGCGGAATGGAAAAAATTTGGGGGAATTTAAATTTAATGTTGAGAGTTGTAAGGAAATGAGGTGAAATGACATTGAAATTCACACGAAATGAAATGCAAATGAAGTAGAAACCTTTTGAGAGCGGGATGACCGGTTGGACCAGTGGAAGTAGGGTGGGGCTTAGTGGTAGTGAAGGACAAGTTGTTGACTGGCTGAGGAGGTGGACAGTGGAGCGGAATTGAAGGAGAGTGATTAAGTGGAATGGAAAGGGGATTTGGAGTCCGCCAATGGAGTGTGGTCATTTGGTCAATCTTAGTTAAATGGGGGGTCAAATCGAGGAGGTGAAAAGTCGTAGAGAACAGAGGCTCCGAATTTTCAGTTTTGTAATAAAAGAAAAGAAAACGGGAAAAGTCTCTTTCAGACAAAATTTTAAAATAATAATAAATAAATAAAAGTCACTTGGAATCCTTTGCAACGAAGTCCTTGTGTCTTCCCTTAATCAATATTCTGCCCTAATATTTCCTATAATTCCATTTTTTTCTCCTTTTTCATTTTTAGTATATATTCTTTTAATTTTCTTAAATTGCCTCCTAATTGACTCCTTTCTTAAATTGCCTCCTTAGTCCTTATCATCTCTTTTGTTGCCAATTTCACTCTTTTCTTGAAAAAAATCTTATGTTATTCTCATTATTTAATCTTTTCTTTTTCGTCAAAGATAAACCGCTTAAAGTATATACTTTCTATCGAAGGGTTATCAATTAAAACCTCAAATTTGAAAGATTATATCGATTTTAATCTTGTACTTTCAATTTCATCACACTAAAACATATTAGACCTTAAATGTCAATCAAAATAACTTGTGCAATTGAACATAGAAAAAAATTGCTAAAAGATTTATCTGGTTAAAAACTAGTTTGATTCCCTCAACTTTCAAAAAATGAACAATTTAATTCATGAATTTTGATTTCTAACAATTTAGTCTTGTAATTTCAAAATTGTAATAATTTAGTACTTGAACTTTAGTATATAACAATTTAGTTCATATACTTTCAAGTTCATATCTCTATAATTTCAAATTTGTAACATTTTAGTCTATGATGAAAATCTCAACAAACTTAGTTTTCAATTTTATTATGCAATGATTTAGTATTTATTTATAAAGAAACTGTTGGGGTTTTATGCCTTAAATCTTGTGGTTTGTAATGTATAAACAAATTATTAATTTAATAAAATGAAAAAGTTATTTTATTCAACTTTTAGACATTGCGTAACTCAATCCAATAAACTAAGATCCAAAATTATTTAATGTAACTTGAACAATATGTGGTTAACATATAGGTAGATCATGTTCACGTATTAATCTAAATGGTCTATAATATATGGATAAGGTTAAGTACCTCATTTTGGTAACACTATGGATACGATCTACTTTGTAATCGTTCATGTAGAGACATGTGAGTAGGGGTAACCTATACAAAGAGTTCTATAAGAAAAGATCACGAAATTCTTTGTAACACCGTAGACTAAAGAGATTAACATTTCATAAGATGACCATATGTAACTCAATCTCAATCCTAAGTGCGTTATGGACTCCTACCTATGAAGGCTTGTCCTTTGATTATTATGGTTGAGAGTGGCTTGTGTCGCTAACTCAATAAGCCTGCCATTTTGGAGACAACACCGAATGGAGAGCTAGGAACATAGCTACACAAGAAGGAATTCACTCCTTCCCGACATAAGTGTAAAGTAGATGAGTTGTTACCTTAAATCTTGACTCCATGTCTTGAACAATGGGGTCCCTCCCTCTCATTAGCACAATAGAGATTTTGTTTATGATAAGATCATAAACAAATTGTTCATTTAAGGACCAGCGGGACTTAAGGAGCAAAAGGTAATTACAAGGGTAAAATGGTAATTTGACCCATTTGTAATTGTAAACAACTCGTGAAGGATCGGCTTACTTGTAATGATTATATCTATGAATACAAAATATTCTACCATGCAAAAAGTGCACTTGTCGGTCTTCAGTGGAATGACCCATAGTTAATAAATGTTGTTTAATGTAATTAAAAGTTCTAATTAATTAATCTCGGATCATTAGAACTTTTAATATGTAGGTCCATTAGGTCCCCTGCTAACTCATAAAGGGTAAAACAATGATCATTAGTTTTGAAAGAATTTGAGTTGTTCAAATTGATAAAGGGAATGTATGTTAATTGTACAATATACAGTTAATATAATGTATGTATATACATTGTAATATAAAATTAATTGTGAATGAGATACAAAATTAAACTATATAATATGAAAGAACTAAAGTATGTGAATATGATTCAAATATTAAATAAATTTGAATTGGATTCATATTAAAACTATATGTTAAAATTAATGTAGATAGATTCATACTAAAACTATAGGTTAGGGGAGAGATGCACATTTGAATATGATTCAATTAAAGGTTTAATTAAATATGAGATATCTAATGTCAAAGTGAGTTTAGCTAAGCGAGAAGTAACATAACATTTCATCCTAGAGATGGAATGTTCGAATTCTCCGATCCTCAATTCTTGTACTACAAAAAATTTAAAAAACTAAAGTGTTAAAAATTCGAAAATACATAGATTGAATGGTTACCCACCAAAATCAATTAAAAAAAAGAAAGAGTGATTTTTTAACTTAGAAATAAGAAAGTGGGCTTGAGGGACATTGCATGGCTGACACTGTAGGACTCCTTTCTGTACCATGAATGGATGAGTAATATATACCTTCTTTCTTCCACAATTCTTTTGAGTCTTTTCCTGCTGTGAGAAGCTTGGATTTGTCATTGGTACAATATATCATCTTGGATCTTTCATTGTTCATAGTTTCTAGCGTCGTTTGTTGTGGGTGTTTCGCATTGCTTATCTGTTTTAACACTTTTTTTTTAATTCGCTTAAATCTTTAAATATGTCGATTTCGTCAAACTCATGTGTTTTAGCCTTTGTTTACACTAAATTTTATTTGCTAAATCTAATGTTCGATCCTTCTTTTCCACCATTGTATGAAGACTCGAGAAGAAGAATAAGAAGTGGTGGGAGAAAGAGGAGAGAATATTAAGGTGTAAATTGTTTCAATTATTCAAATTTGAAGTTTAAATGGATGAAATTGAAAAGTTTATGGTTAAAATTGATGCGATCTGTCAAATTTGAGGTTTAAATTGATAAAAATTAAAAGTTTGTGGTTAAAATTTATACCATACATGAGATGAATCGTCCAAGAGTATCAAACTATTATTTATATTTATTTAATAATTTTGATGTTTTCCAATTTTATCATTTTTGCAACTTATTAAGAAGAGGTGTTTTTGTCATTTCAATATGATATAAGATATGGCATTAGAGTTCCTAGTTGTGATAAACTGAATTTTGGCATTTGAGCTTTTTTTTCTTTCAAGTATGGCAAAAATAGCCTCTTGAATTTTGCAAATCACGTGTTAAGTTGTGTGCAAAGAAAACATTCAATTGGGATTGGTTATCCTATCTTGTGGAGCATTTGAATCTTGGGGCGAGAAACTTGTTCTTTGACGTAAGAAGTTTGGTCTTAAGGCATGCAATCTGATTTTGGTCTTAAGGTATGCAATCTGATTTTAGTCTTAAGGCATCGAATTGTCTTAAGAAGTTTGGTCTTAACACAATTTTTAAGATTGAAATCGAATCGATTTTGGGAATTTTACTGATTGAAATTTACGAATCCTCGTACCAAAAGGATTTCTAACAACAATTTGCTTGAGTTTTCGTATTAACATGCCAAGTTTATTGTCGGAAAGGAATGAAATATTTCTCCTTGTGGTTTCAATATTTAACTATACATGTGTATATTGAATAAAAGAAATACTACACACGTCTATATTATTAATTAATAAAATATGTAAAAGGTAAATAAAATCATTTAAACCTCATTTGATAACATTTATTATTGTTATTATTATTTTTAAATTGAACTTACAACCACTACTTTTACCTATATTTATAATTTTCTTTCTTTATTAACTATTTTTGAAATTTTGTTTAAAAAAAGAAAAAAAAATATTTTTGTTTTTTGAAATTTTGCTTAAAATATAAATATGTTTTTAAGAAATGGGAAAACTTCTTTAAAAAATTGTTTAGAAGCATCCATGATTTTAAGAAACAGCAAACTAAATATGAAAAGGGTTATCAAAGGGAACCTTATTTATTTTTATAGAAATTAATTCAACTCTTTTCAAATTTACAGCTTTTGAAAAGAGACAAATATGAATTATGCTCAAAATCTCATATTCACCTCTTATCACCCTTCTAGAACTTTGTATAAATAATTTATTGATAGTATTAAATAATTTCTAATTTCTTTTTACAATATATTAGATGAAGGATCCAAACTTCTAACCTTAAGATCAATAATAAAAATTTTATGAAAGATGGGCTATGCTCGTTTTGAAGTTCAAATAATTGTAGTTAGACATATCAATACATATATGAAAAAAAGAATTTTTTTTTTCATTCAATTGTATGATTTTTATTTATTTACTTATTTTTTTGGAAATTTGTAATATCATATTAATTATTGGATAATTATTTAAATGACAAAATTTTTAAAAATATTTTTAAATACAACAAAATGTCATTGTCTTAGCAGTGTCTATCGTTATCATCATTTGTAAATATTTTAACTTATTTTACTATATTTAAAAACATCTCTTATTATTATTATTATTATTATTATTATTATTATTATTATTATTATTATTATACACCATATATTTTTAAAACATTGTTAAAATATTATGGTTTTAAAAAGCTGGCCTTTAATATGGTAAAAGGAATTTTGTATATCTTTTTTAAATATAAAAAATATGGATTAAAAAATTAAGGATGTGGAAAATAGAAGAACATGAGCATCTCTCTCTAAGTATACAATAAATTAATTAGCACAATAAATGCAATTAGGTGAGTCATTCACCCAATCCAAAACCATATTTATTTCACCCCAAATATAATATTAATTATATATCCAAACAAAACAAATCCATCAAAATTAAACAAAGAAACCACAAACCATGAGTAATTT
Source organism: Citrullus colocynthis (assembly GCA_031780015.1). Taxonomy (NCBI): domain Eukaryota; kingdom Viridiplantae; phylum Streptophyta; class Magnoliopsida; order Cucurbitales; family Cucurbitaceae; genus Citrullus; species Citrullus colocynthis. The sequence goes on along the minus strand of QLSR01001496.1, from coordinate 1,965,273 downwards.
TGTGATGATAAAAGATTAAAAGAATTATAAAAAAAAAAAAGAAAAAAAAAGAAAAAATCATGGTTTAGCTGCAGTCTCATATCTTAATTAATGTCTTTTCTTTCTCTTTATTCTTTTTGAATATCCTTAACAATATTTAAGGGATTCAAGAAATATAATTAAAATATGTTTCGTATGTGATTTAGATTTTGCTTCTTGTTTCTAATTTATTGAAATGGATTATATTTTTCGGTGATTCAAATAGTAAAGTAAAATTTCTTAAAATAACATTTTTATTTTTTATTTTTTGTATTTTTTCTAAGTAGGATATTCAACTAGAAGTTGAGCTAAACTCCAGTCTTTCTAAATTTTAAATTTGAATATTAAATATACAGAATTAGATTAAAAAATTTTAAAACTTTGATATATATTATTTCACTCATAAACTCATTTCGTCTTTTATTAAAAATGGTAGGTTAAAATCATATAATAATATAAAATAATAATTATACAAAATTTAGAACATACAACGGCTTCATTAAAAAAAATAAAAAATGAAAAATAAAAACCCTTAAGAAAATTAAACTTTTATCAATCAAAGAAAAGGGGCCACGACACAATTATTACAGTCCAAAAATGCTCAAGGAGAATAAAAATAAAAATAAAAATAAAAACAAAAACTAAAAACTAAAAAAGACATAAACAAAACCAATATTTAGGATATATTTGGTAGATGATCTAGATTCTATTTTATATATTTAGATTCACATGGTTCAACATATTTGTGTTTGACAGACAATTCGAATTCTATTTTTAAAAACTATTCTCGAATTATGTGATTCAAATAGTGCAGATTCTGAAAATAACATTTTCATGTTTTCAATATATTTAGATTTTAGAAATACAATATGTCATGTTCTAAATTCAATTCGCTTTTAAAAAATATAATATGTATTATGTAATGTATTATAAGTTATATAATATAGAAAAATAATAATTATATAATTTTTTTTAACATAAATCATATTCATAAATAAATTAATAATAATTTATTATCGACTAAATATTCGTGAGTAACTACAACTAGTTTCATGATTTATAAATATATAGTATTAAACAAATTTTTAAAAATTGTTTAAATTAGAATCCAATTTTTGAATCTGCTAACAAAAATATATCTGAAAACATGATATACAACTTTGTTTTCATTGAATCTCTTGTTTTCAAATTCTCTATCAAACTGGCCTTCAGGAATTATGTAAGATCGATAAAAAAATAAAATAAATATTATTAAATAACCTATCAAATAATGAATGAAGATAGTAGGTATTACAATATAATACTTGAATTTGAAAAGATCTTGCATAATATCAGAGATTCAATTTCCAATCTCATTTTGAAAATTCTCATAACATTTAAAGCTCGAACATGTTAACAAATTAATCAATAATAGTTGAATTTAAACAAATATGTAAGTGGTATTGTATTAGAGTTTTTTTTTTTTTTTTTTTTTTTTTTTTTTTTTGGTATGAAATGTATGATTTTTCAACCATACAAACCATGAGTGTACAATGTCAAATTTTAATATAGTGAAATGAGTTTCGAGTATTGTCCTCAAAATGGAATTTCTAGTTTGATTGAGTACTATAGATACTAATACTTATAGAAGATTAAATTTAAACTAAAACTAAACCTAAGATGGATGGAGACATCCAAAAATGACATCTTAGGATATTGACTTCATCATCGACGCCTATGTTAGAACAAATAAATATCATGCATACAATCATAAGTCAAGAGGGTAAATTTATTTAATTGGCTCACTCCTAAGCTCAACTACTCTCTCTTGTTTAGTAGTAAAAAGTAAGATGTCTATTCGGTTTTTAAGAATAACTAAAACATATCGGAAAAGGAGGGAGGGCGCCTGGGTACGTTCTCGAAAGGGAAGGCAGAGGTTTTGAGTTTTCAATAAGGAGCGCGTTAGCGAGGCCGTTTTCTTGCAGGAGTTTAACGATCAATTCTTCTTTTAATGACTTCAAAAGGAACCTTTCACTCTCATGCAAGAATTTACAAAAAAAAAAAGTCATGTATTCTATGTTTTAATATAAATTTCACTCTCTATAATTAAAACTTTAATCAAGTAAACAATTAATCTTTGATCAAGATACTAAAAACATTAAAAGTACGAACAAGCAAATGAATTGTTGCAATATAAAAAAAAAAAAAAAAATTTCAAATTAAATAAATATAAACTCTAATAGATTACATCAATCCCTTAAGAAGGAAGTTTAGTCACTTGTAATCATCAATAAAAACATAAACTTCTAACAAAAGTCTAAAATCAAAAGCTACATGATAAAAGAGAAAATGGCAAAATTTTCTAACCCGAGTCAATTCTGGTTTCCGATGTGATATGTCAAGATCGCGATCTTTGAATTTCTTTTCTTGGCTCTCAAGAGTGCCTTCCACATCCCAAAAATTTGAGTAGAAATTGAAATAAACATTTTTCCCTTTAAATGGCCCCCAAAATCAGCCAAAAACTATTGAATTAATTATAGAAATTCCAATTACACCGTCAAGATGCTAGAGACAACATCTCGATGTTGCCTTCAGAATGACTAGAATGCCCTTGGAAAAAAACATGTGCCTCAAAATTGTAATTTTTAATGAGCAGTGTAGCGCCTTGACGCTACCTCCTCGGCCAAAATAGCTTAGAAGGCTACAACGTCTTGTTTTGCTTCATTTTTCCCTTCTCTTTTTAATCATTCTTCTCTTATCATGACCTCTTTGCTTCTTGACCATTTAAACCATAATAGCTCATTAATTTCACTTTAATTTTTGATTTTGCTCTACGTACTCGAAATCTATAAAATAACTAAATACAAGATTGAAATACATCCCAAAACTAGCATTAAAAAAAAAAAAAAAAAAAAAAAAGTTTAAGGATTGCTCATTCTGTACGCTATAACCAACTTTTTAAATGGACACACAGTTTCAAAATTTACTATTAAATACATGTAAAAAAAATACGAAAAAAAAGTTTCTAAAACTTTTTAATTTTTAATTTATTTTTATTTCAAATTTATGTTTTCATATCACTTGTTAAACTTGATTGAAAAATAAAAATCCCTTAGGTAATGCATACTTAGAGATCATGATTTTATCCAATAAGGGACGAGAGCTCTTATAAAAATGCCATAGGATATTGTTTATACATTTTATTATTAGTAATTTTGATCGAGTCTTTGGTAACAGTAAATGTATAAAGAACAATTAAACCCTATTAGATCATTAATAAAGCCTGCCTATAATTCTCTTTATATAAAAAAAAAAAAACAAAAGAAAAGAAAATCATTTGTCTATTTTGATCCACCATATTGTTTTTGAATTCTTCAAACATAATAATATGATATAATTATTGTTTTTGATCCATCATTTGTCTATTATGATGTAATTAATGTATAATGTAGAAATAAATAATACGAATCTAGTTCTATACGAAAGTAATTATCATCTTATCTTAAATGTTAATGGTTCAATTTTTTATCTTTAAAATATTGTCAAATTAAAAAATATGCTAACAGATAAATAAACAATAATATGAATTTAAAAAATGTATATAATTTACTTATGAAATTGAGTCCATGTATTCTTACGCATAGGCTTGTTGTATATATTCGTCACGTCTCAGCCTAGTTCGACAATTGTATGATCGATAGTAACTTCTTTTTTACAGATTTTCTTCATTAAAACAAAAAAAACAAAAAAACATATTCTTAAAGGTTCATATTTTAAAACTACGTTCTCTAAAAAAAAAAAAAAAAGAAAGAAAAAATTGAAACATAGCCTACTATACATATCATATATACCTCTCAAGCTGCCTACGTATTTTCCCAAACTAAAATATAAAAATTATATACATATTATAATTATGTTGTTATAACTTTGTTATGAAAACAAAAGTTTATAGAACTCATTCTTTTAATTATTCGAATATATGATATAAATCGAACATCATCAAATTGACATATTCACTTTTTATTTAAATGAATTTTTGTTGTTGATATATGTGACGTAATGGAATCATTTCAAAAATCAATCTATGAAATCTTTGGAAGAATTTTTTTTCTTTTTTTTAATTTTTTTAAATATGTATTTTTCTTTTAATTTTGTTATTATCCAAAATTGGTTAAACATGTAAAATACCTCTTAGTGCATATTTTCCCATTAGAATTAAAGCATAAGATATGGATGGTTGTGTTTGAATTGGTGTCTTTTCCACTATTGTATAGTATTTTTGTTGTCCTTTGTAAAAAATAAAAATAAAAATAAAAATAAAAGAATTATTTTTGTCTTGATGATGCCTTGTGGAGTCAGATTTCCAATTAAAAAAAATAGCTTTAATTTATTCCCTTCTTTATTTATTTGTTTCTCCTTTTTTTTTTCCATCATAATAAAAATACCCATGGATGCCTTTTTTGTGTAGAGCATATTAATTATGGAATAAAGACAAATCACAAAGGTATGGTTCAAGGTATGAAGGGGAAAAAAAAACTTTCATATAAACCACTTGCATGAATTTTTTGGACTTTTAAAATTAGATTAAGTTAATTATTTATTTATTTATATTGTTCACATGATAAATTTGTGATCAATGAATTTCATTCTTTTTAATTTTACTTTTATTAATTTCATCAAGAAAATTTTTATAGGAGTATACTAAAATTCATATACGTTAAACAAACTAAACTAAAAATAATATATCATTTTAATAAATGTCACGTTTACAGGAAACGTAACAAATCAATGGTAATTTGAGAAATGAGTCACATTTGATTGTGATTACTATTGTTTACTTGTATTCTATATTTGTACTGAAATATGAGGCTCTACTTATTCAAATCTATATATATATAAACTTGATCAATGAATAGGGGCGCTTAATCCAATTGTGTTTGAAAATGACGTTGATATCGTTACAGTTACCATAACTCTTACAGTTATTGTTACTTTTACAACATGAAAATTATGCATTTGTCACATTTACTATTATCGATGGACTAAATGGTAACAGTAACAGTTACAATAAATGTGACAAATTTATAATTCTAAGTAAACGTGTGATAAAAAAAACAATTTCATTTGCAATTTTCGCTCAATAGGATTGATCCATCAACGAAATTCTATTACTGGTATATCAATTTTCATTACAAAATGGTAAACATAACCAAAATTTGAAATTTTTAATTGAAAAATATATCGAACTATTTTTATATCAATTTAACAACAAATAGAAGTAAGTTTATTCAAACGCGTTTGACCTAGTTAAACCATGCCCTACTTTGCACATATTAATTATGAGGTTTTAAAACTTTTTCATTTAAAAATAGACGACATAAGCATAATTTAAGTAATAGATGTATATATGTACATGCGTGTATAAGAAATTAGATTGGAGGAAAAACAGCGTTCCATCTTTGTAACCTCATTGTCATATAAATTCAAGAAATATTATCCAATTACAAGCATGACATTGTAAATTTTTTTAAAAAATATATTATCTTTAACAATATTCTAAGTCACTATAATTATAAAGGGCAAAATCAATTTCACATCACAACTGGAACAAACAAACTAATAACTTATATGTGAGAAAATACATAACGCAATAACAATAAAAAATAATAAAAAAATAATTATTTAGTCAATTTTATATTTAATAAATTTTTAAACTTTAATATTTATGTTTGGTAGGTCTCTAAATTTCAATTTTATATTTAATAAATTTGGTATATATTTAATTATTTTAAAAAAATTATTTATTTATTGGATACAAAATTCAACTTTATGTTTAATTAAACTCTTAGGTTCAATTTAGTAACCATTTAATTTTTTTTTTTTTTTTTAAATTAAGCCTATAAACATTCCTTCCACCTCTAAATTTCTTGATTTGTTATTGCTTTTTTACCAATATTTTAAAAAACGAAGCAAATTTTTTAAAACTAAAAAAAGTAGTTCTAAAAAACTTGTTTAATCTATTTTAGAATTGGGTTAAAAATTCAACTATTGTAAAATTGAGAAGAAATATGCTTAATTTTAAAAAACCAAAAACCAAAAAACGAAATTATTACTAATGAGGCCTTAAATTTCAATTTTATGTTTAGTAGATTTGCGAATTTTAAAAAATATGTCAAATAGGTCAAGGACCTATTAGATATCAAAAAAAAAAAAAAAAAAAAAAAAAA
>QLSR01001496.1:1902673-1949252 GCA_031780015.1 Citrullus colocynthis | reverse complement strand
ACTTAAATTCAATTCTAACTTATCCTCATATTTTCTTAAATTAATCAAGTTCTTAAATCTCACCCAATTTCTAATTTAAATCCAACTTTTAAATCTCTCCCAAATAAATTCAATTTTCCACTAATTGAATCAAATCCAAATCTTTTTATCACGATTACTTTAAATTGAATTATTTTCTCAACATAATCCAATTAAAGCTTCAAAATTCAAACAACTAACCAAATAATTCAAGAAAATAAATTTTTTTAAAAAACAAATTACTTGAAAATTTGGGACATCACAAAAACTCTTTAGTATATTTTCCATATATTTGTAAAACTATAATTTGGTAAGAAAAATTATACATCTTAAAAGACTTCTTAAGGAATAAAAATTTATTAGATCTACTATTTAAAACGTTGGGGTCCAATGTCAATGCTTTGATACAACAAATGGGGGCTCCAACTAGAAAAATAATAATAAGAAAAAAAAAATTAGTAGATTTCTTAATAGCTAAGATATGTTATAAGACAATTTCTTTAAAATATTAGGATTAATTTTGTAATTTTTTGAAAGAAAGGATTACTTTTGTAATTTAAGACGTATACTTGGTTTTGGAAACGAAAAAATTTAAATAATTGATAAATATTTTCATTTGATTTTATTTAATATCAGCTCAAACCAACGTTAGCTAATCCTTTCTAAATAAGGAAAGAAAATAGAAGAAAACAAGCAAACGAAAGCTATGCATCAACAATTTTAAAACAAAATTTTCATAAAATGATCTAAACCATGNACATCCTCTGGTGACCCCGAAGGACCACAACCTCTGGTGAACCCGAAGGAACACAACCTCTGGTGACCCCGAAGGACCACAACCTCTGGTGAACCCGAAGGAACACAACCTCTGGTGAACCCGAAGGAGCACAACCTTTAGTGACCCCGAAGGACCACAACCTCTGGTGAACATCCAACAGACGTAGGAGAGTTACCACTACCCAGCACACATGACCAGTTAAATTCTCACTCCTTTCCTTCCATGAATTCATACATTAACAGCGCTGTTTACAAACATCTCATAATACAAGCATATGCATATCACATACATCCTTTAAAACATGGGTATTTCATACAAGCATGCTATCTCACATGAGGCGTAGAAATTTTACTCATCATGGCAACTAAACATATGGCGATTTCACATACATCCTTTAAACATGGGAATTTCATACAAGCATGCTATCTCACATGGGGCTTAGAAATTTTACTGGCAACTAAACATATGGCGGGAAGGCGATTCAGGTAGTAAGACCACTTACATTGAGACTAGGTGTAAATAGCTAACCAAGCAGCCAATTCTCACAAAATGCTTGAGTTAAAACCCCAAAGTGCAACTAAGCCACAATCTTCTTCCATACTTCAAACAATGAGTCCAACCAAAATGGACCCTTAAACCCGCTTGGACAGCTTGTTTCTGATTCCAAAATCCATGGAAGCCTGAATCTAAAATCCAACCTCAATGAGTAACAACAATTAAAACCAATTCACGAAATTACGAGAAAATCAACAATACTTACCCAAACAGTCCTGACCTAACCAAGTCTTGAAATCCTAGCGTAACTCACGAAAATGGATAATGCCAGAGAGAGTAGCTGGGCAACAACTTGCAAACCCATTTACATCCAAGATTGGCTTAAGTATATATATACTTCTTTAAATTCTCTTTTCTTTTCCTTTTCCAGAACCCTAAATATATATATTTAAATTTCCATTTTCCCTTTTCCTTTTCCTTTTCCCAAAACAAAACACAACTTATTTAATATAATATTCCTCAACCCATCAAATCAAATCTTTTCCAACCACCACTTAATAATTTATTTAACCAAAATATCTTCTAACAAATCAATTTCGCGACTTAAATTCAATTCTAACTTATCCTCATATTTTCTTAAATTAATCAAGTTCTTAAATCTCACCCAATTTCTAATTTAAATCCAACTTTTAAATCTCTCCCAAATAAATTCAATTTTCCACTAATTGAATCAAATCCAAATCTTTTTATCACGATTACTTTAAATTGAATTATTTTCTCAACATAATCCAATTAAAGCTTCAAAATTCAAACAACTAACCAAATAATTCAAGAAAATAAATTTTTTTAAAAAACAAATTACTTGAAAATTTGGGACATCACAAAAACTCTTTAGTATATTTTCCATATATTTGTAAAACTATAATTTGGTAAGAAAAATTATACATCTTAAAAGACTTCTTAAGGAATAAAAATTTATTAGATCTACTATTTAAAACGTTGGGGTCCAATGTCAATGCTTTGATACAACAAATGGGGGCTCCAACTAGAAAAATAATAATAAGAAAAAAAAAATTAGTAGATTTCTTAATAGCTAAGATATGTTATAAGACAATTTCTTTAAAATATTAGGATTAATTTTGTAATTTTTTGAAAGAAAGGATTACTTTTGTAATTTAAGACGTATACTTGGTTTTGGAAACGAAAAAATTTAAATAATTGATAAATATTTTCATTTGATTTTATTTAATATCAGCTCAAACCAACGTTAGCTAATCCTTTCTAAATAAGGAAAGAAAATAGAAGAAAACAAGCAAACGAAAGCTATGCATCAACAATTTTAAAACAAAATTTTCATAAAATGATCTAAACCATGATATTACGTCGACATTCTTATTGATATTTTCACATTTGTATGAGTTTAATGTCAAAACGAGGTGTGAATCGATATTTTTATTATATATATATATATATATATATATATATATATATATATTGTTTTCAGGATTATCCCTGAGACATTTTCATAAAAAGTGATATAAAATGATTATTTTTTCTTTGATATAATGGAGGCAAAAAGAAAGAGGGAAAGAAAAAAAAAGAAAAAGGGTGTCTGTGGGTTAGTGTTTTTCCAATTTCCCTCCAAAGGAAAATGTTTTGAAAAAGATCCCTTGTATGACCTAAATTTGGAGGGTTTTTTTTTTTTTTCTTTGGCCCAAAAAAAAAAAAAAAAAGGTCTTTAGAGGATGCACCAAACAAGTTCATGTGAAATAGGATAATCCCTACAGTTGGAGGGATGGGGCCCATTTATTGGACAATCATTGTGCTGATGGGACAATGATTGAGAATTCTTACCCCTTACTTTGGGGCCTTTTATCACTTGGTGGGCCCTTCATTGGTTATGTTCAATAAATGGGAGCAACTTTTTTGGAATTTTGGGGTATCCATTTCCATATTGGATATTTTTAGGATGATTAGGTTTGTAATTATTGGAAATGTCTTTCCAAATCAAAAATGGAATATTAATCGGTTCGATTTAGTTCGATTTGAATAGACCAAATAAAAAATGAGTGAGTAGTCTTTAACTAAAATAATAATTGAACAGTAAGTCTAGCTCGCGAGTTTTTTAATTTCTATCTAAAACGTTTCTAAACTTTAAAAAGTAATTAGTTTTAATTTTGTGTTTAGTATGTCAACGAGATATTTAAAACTTTTTAAAATTATTGGATCTATTAAATATAGAATTAATTTTTAGGCTAAGATCTTAAGCTTTCAATTTCGTTTTGGGAGATATGTAGGTTTTTTTTAAAGAGAAAAACTTGTTGTACCCAATAAAAATTATCATGTGATAATTTAATTTTAAAAAAATAATTAAAAATTATTTTTTGTGTGTGAAAGAAATGAGTGCATAAGATTAGATGCAGCTAAGGTTGCACCTAATCATTACTCTTTTTTAAAAAAATGTTGAATAAGACAATGGCTTATTAAACAAAAAACTAAAAATGAAAAGACAAAATTGAAAGTTTAATGACCAATTTAATACAAAATTGGAAAAAATCCTTCCAAAAAAATATAACCACCTAAACAAGCCCCATGGCCATTTTCGGAAGAATCATTCAAAAGAACATATCTAGTTAATCCAGGAGCAATACTGTTACACTTTTTCAAAGAAAAGGAGAAAGACGAAATTGATACAAATGTATAAGTTCATAAATCAAACTTGTAATTTAACTTAAAATATTTAGACGAATATATTGTTTAAGTAATTTTCTCTAATTTTTCATCTTATTTCTTTCTAGCATTGAAATCTTTTTGTATACCAAAATTTGTTCGTTCTTATGGGAAATCCCAAGTTTGCCTTTTGGTGTGGTTTTAATTATTTATTCTCCTTCTTAGTAAAATTGATATCAAATTTTGTGTAGCAAAATGTTTGTATCAGTAGAAGGAACAAACCATTGACGTTGGAGTCAGTTTGTTTGTTGTATTTTTCGTATGTTTTCAAAATCATTGAAATAAATAATCTAAGTAATCTAAATGAACTCAATTAAATAAGAACATAGAAAATAGAAATGTCCATCAGACGTAATAAAATTATCTTGCATGTGGTTCAAATGGAAAATGGGAAAAAAACAAAACATGCAAACAAATAGAGACAATGAAATTGATTGTGTTAAGTTTGATGGAAGAATTAAGGATTTTACATTGGAAAAAAGCAGTAAAGGTGGATGGGAGTGGAGGATTGTGACATCCCAAATTTTCAAGTAATTTGTTTTTTTTTTAAATTTATTTTCTTAAATTATTTGGTTAGTTGTTTGAATTTTGAAGCTTTAATTGGATTATGTTGAGAAAATAATTCAATTTAAAGTAATCGTGATAAAAAGATTTGGATTTGATTCAATTAGTGGAAAATTGAATTTATTTGGGAGAGATTTAAAAGTTGGATTTAAATTAGAAATTGGGTGAGATTTAAGAACTTGATTAATTTAAGAAAATATGAGGATAAGTTAGAATTGAATTTAAGTCGTGGAATTGATTTGTTAGAAAATATTTTGGTTAAATAAATTATTAAGTGGTGGTTGGAAAAGATTTGATTTGATGGGTTGAGGAATATTATATTAAATAAGTTGTGTTTTGTTTTGGGAAAAGGAAAAGGAAAAGGGAAAATGGAAATTTAAATATATATATTTAGGGTTCTGGAAAAGGAAAAGGAAAGAGAATTTAAAGAAGTATATATATACTTAAGCCAATCTTGGATGTAAATGGGTTTGCAAGTTGTTGCCCAGCTACTCTCTCTGGCATTATCCATTTTCGTGAGTTACGCTAGGATTTCAAGACTTGGTTAGGTCAGGACTGTTTGGGTAAGTATTGTTGATTTTCTCGTAATTTCGTGAATTGGTTTTAATTGTTGTTACTCATTGAGGTTGGATTTTAGATTCAGGCTTCCATGGATTTTGGAATCAGAAACAAGCTGTCCAAGTGGGTTTAAGGGTCCATTTTGGTTGGACTCATTGTTTGAAGTATGGAAGAAGATTGTGGCTTAGTTGCACTTTGGGGTTTTAACTCAAGCATTTTGTGAGAATTGGCTGCTTGGTTAGCTATTTGCACCTAGTCTCAATGTAAGTGGTCTTACTACCTGAACCGCCTTCTCGCCATATGTTAGTTGCTAGAATATCTAAGCCCCATGTGATATAGCATGTTTGTATGAAATTCTCATGTCTAAAGGATTTATGTGAATGATAATACATATGTTTGTACTATGAAGTGTTTATGAACAATACTGTTAATGTATGAATTTATGGAATGGAAGGAGTGCGGATTTGTTTGAGCATGTAAGATGAGTAGTGGGAACTCCCCCACGTCGGTTGGATGTTCACCAGAGGTTGTGGTCCTTCGGGGTCACTAGAGGTTGTGTTCCTTTGGGTTCACTAGAAGTTGTGGTCCTTCGGGTTCACTAGAGGTTGTGTTCCTTCGGGTTCACCAGAGGTTGTGGTCCTTCGGGGTTACCAGAGGTTGTGTTCCTTCGGGTTCACCAGAGGTTGTGGTCCTTCGGGTTCACGAGAGGTTGTGTTCCTTCGGGTTCACCAGAGGTTGTGGTCCTTCGGGGTCACCAGAGGTTGTGTTCCTTCGGGTTCACCAGAGGTTGTGGTCCTTCAGGGTCACTAGAGGTTGTGTTCCTTCGGGTTCACTAGAGGTTGTGGTCCTTCGGGATCACCAGAGGTTTGTGTTCCTTCGGGATCACCAAAGGTAAGAGTTCCTTCGGGGCTCCAGAGATTTGTGGACATCCAAAACCAACTGTAGAGAGAGTATAACCAGTTCCCTATAAAAGTATGTTAGATATGCCTGTCTTATGACTAATGCACTTAAAGGACTTGGGTGCCAGTATAACCAGTTCCCTATAAAAGTATGTTAGATATGCCTGTCGTATGACTAATGCACTTAAAGGACTTGGGTGCCTAGCCCGGCTCCGGTAGTGGGGTCACTTACTGAGTAATATAATTGCTCATCCTTTCATCTTATTTTTTTCATGTAAGGGAAAGAACGTGCTGGTGAATGACAAGAGGAATCCTTGATGGCTTCACGGGACCCGCAGTAGCTTCCGCTTAGAACTGCATGTTTTAATGAGTTTTGCTAAATTGTCGAATTTTGTTTTGAAGTTTGTCTTTTATTTTGCATGTGGATTCCTGTTCATGAAATTTTATTAATTTTTGATAGGGGTACCCCGAACCAAAATTCTCTTTTATATGTTATGCATTGTTTTTCTTGAATTTAAATAAACAGAAATTTCCATGGAAAACATTGTTTCTTTCTTACTAACCGCACAGTGTCTTTCTTGAAAATTTGCATGCATTGAGTAATGGTCCGTTTAGATTGTATTAGTCGGGTCGTTACAATTTTGATTATAATAATTAACAAATTTCATAAGACTAATGGATCGAATTCAAAATTCAAAGTTATAATTTTAATAACTCGCACAAATCAGAGGTAATTGATCAGATTAAAATTTTAGGATATAGTTATAATGAACCATAATTTAGCAATTTTGTTCTAATATTTACAAATTTATGAGAAAAATACAGTTATCACTTTATAAAAAAAAAACTGAACAGTATTCTTTAAAGATTTTAATAATATATTTTCAGAAAAAAATTATTAACATGTAAAGTATATACAAAAAATTATTATAAATTACAAAGCTAGCATGTTATATAAAACTTGGATTTTGATATGTCAATTTGTCTAAATCTACAAATTCTTTAGACTTACTTTACTGTAAAAATGTAAAAATCGTGTCAAAACGAGCATGACTCAATTGACATACGAGTAAATTAATATTCACGATGTTTGTGGTTTAATTTTTCTTACCCTGTTGTGTCATGCATAATCACGAAATTTTTTCCTTAAAAAAACCCTTAAAAAACTGCAAAAAAATAAATGGTGTTTATTCCATTTAAAATTTTTAACTACAATTTTTTAATTTCATCAAATTATACCTTACACTTAGATTCTAAATTTTGAAATGTGTTGCAATTTTAATCATCGTTCCAAATATCGCCAAATATACTTTTGTCTTATATGTTCCATGAATGGTAAAATGTGTGTATACTATGAAAATTTGATAAAAACTACATTAGAGTTTTTTTTAATCAAATTCATGACTTTTGACAAAATTATTCAATAATTAGTTTGTAATTCGGTCAAACTTATTTTCTGCAAAATCTTAATTAAAATTAATAAGTTTGTATGGAGATTCTTACATTATATATATTCGGTTAAAAGTACTGAATTTTAACTAGAGATAAAGATTGCAACATTTGTTTCAATTTAATATTCAAATTGATAGAACCTCACAAATATATGGTCAAAATTAGATTTTTCTCTTACCATTTTCTTTTATTATTATTATTAAAGATGGAAAGATTAGAACATCTAATCTCAAGTCAGCATAATTAATCAAGGCAACATACTTGTAATATTAATTAATTAAATTATTTCAGTTAGTTTATTGTGAATGTAATAGGCTTTAAACTAATACTATTTAAATGCTTTAACTTTATAATTATATGTATTAATTTAAATAAAGAAATGTAAGTTCAACAACATTTTTAACCACAATCAGTAAAAACAAATTTAGTTACAATAGTTATGAACATTTTGTTTTTGGTCAAAGTTAGGAACAATTGAATAAACAATATTTACAACATTTTTAATGGTTATTTTCACATGTATTTAGATTTTGTATATATTTCTTCAGCAAATAATTTAAAAATATATATTTTTTTGAATAATCAAATATTTACTCTCAAGCAAATGTATTCGAATTTTATTTTGAAGAATTATTATAAATAGAAAAACATATTTTTATTACGTATATCGACAATGAAAATTTTGACTTATTTTTTTATATTTGAAAATAACCATTTTATTTATTTCTTTACATAAAAAAATAATATTTCATAATTTCATTTTGATGTTTCTTAAATATATAACTTTTAAGAAAAGTTACGATTTTAGTCCACAAACTTTGAAGAACGTGTGTTTGATCCTTGAGTTTTCAAAACATACCTTTTTAATTCCCGAGCTTTCTAGAATAGATTTATTTGATTCTTAAATTTTCAAAATGTATTCTTTTGATCACTAAATTTTAAAAAATAGGTTTAGAAAGGCCACATAGTAATTTATTATTATTATTCTAAACTAGAAAATTACCTTATTAAAATTTCTTCTTCTTCCTAAAATTAGTTGTTTTTGAAACATATTTTTTTTTAATTTAAAATTTCATATCATCATAAAAAATGAAAATATAAAAAATAGTTCAACGATCTTTTAAGCTTATTATTAAAAATTTATAGACTAGAGAGGTACATCTTAAAAATGTAAGAACAAAATTACACCTATTCTAAAAAAAATGACTAAACAAATATATACTAGCTATTTTTCAAAACTTAAATAATAAAAAGGTAGTGTACCCTAATTAAATAAATAAGATAAATTCAAATTCCAAAATTACTAACTAAAAACTTTTTAAATAAATTCATGTTTAAGAAATTATAATTCAAACACAACCTAACAAACCTAAACTCAAGCTTAACAAATCTCTCAAAACAAATGAACCAAACAATCCCTAATATAAAAAATGACTTTGATTTAAAAGACACATCATTTTGTGAAGTAATTCTAAACATGCTATCAATATATCATCTTTGAACTAGTGGAAGGATGAAATAAGCAAGAAACCCCAATCACAATACAAATTAAATTAAAACATCTATTATTTCTTATCCTAAAAAGTTCTTCTTTTTAGGAGAAAAAAAAAATCCCATAAAACTTTTTATATATAAAAGAAATCACTTTGACACACCAAAATAATGTCGTGTGGAATATAAAATGAAATGACCATCTAAAAGTGTGACAACTACAATACAATTAGTCAACTTTTTTTTTTTTTTCTGGGTTTAATAGTTGTTAATTTTCACAACTATCTGTGACATTTTGCATTTAAAATAGTTTCTCATTTAATATTAATATATCCTAATTAATTATTTTGTTGCTCAATTTTGTTTAATTATTTGATAACCATTCCATTCGGTCCTTTTAATATTTTATTTTACTTCGACTTCATAAAATCAACCAGATTTAATACTAAAGAGAAAAAACGACTTTGGTAGTCATATATTAATTTAACCAATAACTTCATACCACCGGATATTTTCGTTAATTTAATTTATTCAATAAATCTCATCTAAAAATCAGAATATTCCTATCTAAATTTCAAAGTGCCCATAAAATAAGCGTCGATTACTATCCGCTAGATCAGTATATTAAAATTACGTAACAAAATACAGCAAAATCTATCTTTTCTTCAATATATGTTATACATAACATCATCAAACCGTACATTCAAATCCAACGTACGTGCATTTCCCACCATTAATATGTACAAAACGTCCATTGTAGTTTTCTTAAAATATTAGCAAATTTCAACAGCCCAGGTTCTATCATAAATCATCTTTTACTCTGTTATGTCAATTAGGACTTTAAATGTCTTCAACATTTCTATGTAAATAATTCATAATATGTACTTACAAATTTAAAAGACTGATGCTGAAAAAACAATTTAATTACTAAATAGACTCTTAAACAAATTAAAAAATATTATTGTTTATTTCCTATATTTGGTAAGTTTTTATAAAATAATATATTGATTTTGAATTCATGGGTTATTTCATTTACTCTCCCCATAATTGTTAGATCCCAAATTAAGTAGCACATCCCTGTCCCTGTATTTGTAGATCCCAAGTTGCAAAAAAATCTCAGAGAAAAAGGGAAAAGAAAAGAAAAAAACCACCCATGTTGAAATAGAGGGCTTAGTTAAATATAACCCATATATTAATGGACAAGTATGACAAAAACCATCAAAATTTTTATAAACATCTTCCACAGAGATCTAAAAGATCCTACAAGTGATTAGAAACAAAACGAACTTATCCATCTAAACAGAATTCAAAAAAGCAAGAAACAAAAAACGAAAAATATAATATAATCAGATCAAGACCACGACTCACGTGTTCCCTGTCCGGTCATACACTGTTGAACAAGTTGTTTAAAGCTCTTCTTAGGTTTCTTCTTGTTCTTCTCAACCATTATCATCTCCCTCTCCCTTTCTATCTCTCCTTCCACTTGTAGACAAAGCTGTTTAATATCCAACACAAAAAGAGCTTAGAAATGAAAACACAAATTTAAGATTCCAAGTGCATAAATCCATCACATATATCTAGTAAATTCTAGAGTTCAGAAACCAGAAAGAAGAAAAATGAAATTAACCTTTAAAAAATAAAAATAAAAAAAACTTGGAAATTCAAACTCCATTCCCACCTATTAATTCTCCAATAAATGTAAAAATATGATATTCTAACCAGAAAAATACTATTTATATCTTATAACGAATTCAAGCCCTAAACGCCCCCAAAATATTTGTAAACTACTTAGTTGAGAAGTACGAATAATTAAAATAATTTTTATATGTGAGAATTTAAGAAATAGCCGTGCAATAGGAACATCAATATTTTAATCTACTTTCTTTTTTTTTTTTTTTTTTACCTTGAGGACTCTATCCTCTAACTTATCCATTCTGTCGACGAGGCTTCCTTTGAGTTCAGCAACTTTGACGACGTGGTTGATCGGACGGCAGTGCTTCTCCAGACTTTTTGGTGAGAGATCAACGGACGATGTGTGATAATCGCTCGTCAGGGTCCCACTTGATGGAGTGGATGCACATGAGCTTTTTGGAGACTTTCCGCACCCTCTAATTTCCTCCAGCCGCCTCAACTATTACAGTTATATCTTCTTTTATTTATTTATTTATTTATTTCTTTCTTCCTTCCTTTCTTTCTTATAAATATAAAATTTAAAAGAACACCCAATACTTCCCATTTTTCACCTTCTCGAAACTTAAAATTTTAGTCGGTGCCTTCTTATCAATTAATTGCAATAATACAAATAATTGGGAAATACTCAAATTGCAAGGCAGTCCTCTAATTAAAACTTGTGCATTTTCTTTGAACTTCAAATTCTAATATGAAGTTGTATTCATTCTGATTTTTAAGTCCCTTCTATAATATAGGTTTTTATTTTTATTTTTTTATTTTAAAAAACAAACTAAGACATTTATGTGAATTGTTGGATTTTATTATCATTATTATCATATTTTTAAAAAACAGTACTCATCCATAAACTAATCAAATCTTAACCTTACAAAAGGTTATTACGAACTACATACTCACAATAATGCTCCCTACCTATTAATGAATTTGCTATCTAAGTACATATAAAAACTACAATATCTTGGACCTATGTTTCTATTTATTTGTCATATTTTGAAACAATAAGCCGTGTCGTTTAGTCATTAAATTTGTATTTGAAATGTAAATTTAAATAGAAATTAAAATTTAAGTGATTAAAGGCCTATTTTTAGTGATGAAGATGAAAAAAAGTAATTTTAACATCCACAAAGACTTTCAAACTCTCTCTATGACTTCAATCCTTCACTCACTAGAACTCTCAAAACTATTTGATTCGTAAGAAGTAGATTGATTGAGATGGACGTTCTTAAAATTACACCGACCATATTAGAAGAAAGCATTCTACTCCATAATTTTTAAACAACACAATAATAAATAAATAAACAAACAAACAAAGAAATAAACATCTACATCAAAATTACAAAACGAATCATGAAATTCAGAATAATTAAAAAAGAAAAATTAGACAGCCCATGCAGCTAAGCCACGAATCTCTCACCAACCAACTCTTCTCATTTTCCCACTCATTTTCCCGAGAAACAAACATCAAAACCCATCATTTTCCCCACCTTGTCCGCACAAGAACATATTCACAACAAAAGGAGAAGAAAAAAAAAATGAAAAAAAAAATCATTTTTTTCAATCTTAATTGGAATTTTGAATTTTCATTGTAAGCTGAAAACAAACTCACCATATTATCCAGCCGGTCCAACCGAGAGAGAATCGGTTCCTCACCAAGAGCCATTTCTTTTTCCCGAGAAACAAACAGAAAATTCAGAAACGAATTAAATTTCCTTTTCACTGAATGCAAAAACTTTCTATTTTCCTTTTTTTTTTCTTTTTAAATTTCGGGTTAAATACAAAAAGAGCTGGGGATTCTGGAACGACACGCGTCGGGTAGTTATGGGGGATGTCGGTTGTCAAATGTAGCGACGTGTCGAATTTAGTAGAGGAAGAAAAGGATTGAGTGCGGACACGCGTTGGTAACAAAACATGCAAAGAATTAGGGTACGGCACGTGGGTGATCACGTGGGTCAGTTAAATTTTAAATGCGATGTTATTGATAGGAAGGGGGAACATTATCCTTTTTCTCAGATAAAGAAATATGACAAATACTATTTTTCTAAATGGTGGGATTGTCTGCGGCCGCATCTACACTATTCAAAATCCTTAACCCCAGTCATCTTTTTGTTTTGTTTTTTTCTTTTTTATTTTTAAATATCATTTGGATAAAAGTTTGTCCATTTTGATTTCAATAAATTTTAAATTTAATTACCTTATCAGTTTTTTAAAAACTCTCCCTTATCTAATAGTTTCACTATAAATTTTAAAATCAAGTTCATAGGGTGTATTTTATTAAACGAAATTTGTTATTGTTATTTAACCATTTTTGTTACGATTTCATTTCGAGAGTCTAAATTTAATATTTATTGAAAGTATATGAATTAAGGTTGAATAAATTTTAAACTGATTTTTTAATTTTAAAAGATATTTTTGGTCTTTAAGATTTAAAATATTACACTTTTTAGTCTTCAATTTTGAGTTCAATTCAATTTAGCCATTAGGTTTCAAAATGTTACAACTTTACTATTTTAAAGTTTAATTTTTGTTCCAATTTGACCAATAAATTTTAAGATTTACATTTTTAATTTTGATTTTTAATTAAATACTCACTTCCATTCTTTAATTTATATTAACATACATTAACTCCAAATACTAATTGAAAATTAAAATGTTAAAAATAAATTGAAATTAAATTCAAAAATTGAAGATAAAAGGGTAGTATTTTGCAATGGAGTAGAAAATGTACTAAAACAGTATTTTCGTTCACTTTTATTATTATTTTCAGACAAGGATTTTTATTGGAGTGTGTCGGAGATTTGGATTTGACTTTTGAAAGATTGATGCCTATCGTTTAAAATTTGACTGTCGTGTCTACATGATTCCATTTATTTGTGAAAATAAACTACAAAATATCTAAATGTATCAAACTTTTATAATCTTTTTCCAAACTTTCTTAATTTGATATATGATACTTTACACCGTACTTTTTATAATGATTTGGTTTTTAGATTTTGAATTTTGAAAATATGTTTAAAGGACACCGTGTGATAATAATTTTTATTTTAGTTCCATTCTTATTTGATAAATATTTAATTTTTGGTTTGACATTTTTTAAAATTAAGTCTATAAATATTTACTTCACCTTAATTTTTTTTTTTGTTTTGTTATCCAAATTTTTACTTGATATTTTAAAAAACTAACCAAATTTTGAAAATTAAAAAAAGTAGTTCTTAAATTTTTTTTTTTTTTTTTTTTTAAATTTTTTATTTATATTTTTAAAAAATTAACAAATTTTTTAAATTAAAAAAAGAAATTTTTAAATTTTTTTTTTTTTTTTTTTAAGAATTTGACTAAAAATTCAACACTTTTATTTAAGAAATATGCAAACTGTTATAAGAAACTAAAAGAAGGTAACTTAATTTTAAAAAACCAAATGATTATCAAACGAGGTCTTGATTTGTTTTTAATTTTTTTTGAAAATCAAGCCTAAATTTATTGTTGTTATCTACTTTCTACCAATATTTTCAAAAACTAATCTAAGTTTTGAAAACTATAAAGAAAAAAAAAACTTTTTTTAAAAAAATATTTGACTAAAAATTCAAAATTTTAATTTAAGAAAGTTGAAAATCGTAGCAATAAATTGAAAGAAAATAGACTTAATTTTCAATGACTAACAACCAAAAACTAAATGGTTACTTTCTCCTAAATTTCTTTGTATGGTTTTCACATTTCTTCAAGAAATACTTGACTTCTTAGACAAATTCAAAAAACAAAAACAAGTTTTTTGAAAACTACTTTTTTAGGTTCCATTTGGTAACTATTTGACTTTTGAAAATTAAACTTATAAACACCTCTAATTTTCTTTGATGTGTTATCTATATTCTACTAATGTTTTCAAAAACCAAGCCAGATTGTAACAACTAAAAGATTTTTTTTTTTTTGAAAAAAACTTATTTTTATTTATGAAATTTGGCTAAGAATTTAAATCTTTTAAATTTAAGAAAGATGAATACCATAGAAAAAAAAAATAGAGAATAGATATGCTTAATTTTCAAAAACCAAATGGTTACTAAATACAACCTTAAAATTTAGTTTGTTACAAAACAAAAAAAAACTTAGGAGAATGGAAGTAGTGTTTATAAGTATAATTTTTTTAAAAAAATCAAATAATTACCAAATAAGATCATAGTTTTCAAAATTTTATCTTTGTTTTTAGAATTTGACTAAAAATTCAAGTGTATCTTCAAAAAATATAAAAATATAAAGTGAAACATAAGAGAAAGCAAACATAAATTTAAAAAATAAAATTATTATCAAATGAAGCATTATTTTTTATTTTTAAATTAAGTTTGTAAACGCTATATTTACGTACAATTTTTTTTTTGTTATTTGTCTTTAGAGAATGTTTTAAAATTTTAAATTAGTATAATGAATTAAACGGATAACTTTTAAAAATTTGTTTTTAAAAATTTATATTATAGGTGTAAAATAAAATGTATTTTTTTTAGAAAAAATCAATCATTATAAAGAAATTTGAGAAAATGAAAATAATTCTTTTAAAAAAATTAAGATAGGTTTGAGAGTAATTTTTTATGTCTAAAATTACTTCTATTTTAAAATGACAATGTTTGACAATAAGTGATTTTAAAAAAGTAAAAAGTTCTTTAACTTGTCACGATCATAAATCTGAATAAAGTTAAATTAATTAATATAATAGGTAAGTTTCATGAAAGTGGTAGGTACAAATACATACACCATCCATTGATTTTAAGAAATTAATTAATTTTATTTTATGAAACTTTAATTCTTAAATTAATAGTTTTTAAATGTTTATCTAAATTTTAAATGGTATAAATTGTTGGTTCCCATTTACTCTCCCTCTAACATCTGAAATGGATAGTAGAAACTATTTTGATTTTTCAACGTCATCACCAATGTCGGTCTTTTTTAGCATGTTTTGTTGTTATTTATATATTTTATAGAAAAAAATTCAAGAAGACACTTAACTTGAAATTAATCCAGGCAAAACACACTTAACTTTTAAGTTTTCATGGTTGAGCCACCGAAATCCACCTTATTAGTATAGGTAATAGCTATCAATTTTTAAACCTTTATTAACTATACTTTCATATCTTCAATATCATCCGCATTCGGATGTATTTTCGGTTTATTTATGTACTCCTCTACCCGAGCATTGCATGCCTATCAGATTCTACCTTGGTTCGTCTCTAGACCGCATCATACTTGGAGTTGTTCCGGTCTGATACCATTTGTAACACTCCATCCCAAGATTCAGACCATGATTGGTCCTAAAAGATTTTTAAAAAGATATTAGTCATCAACATCTCAAAATTTGTTTTGAATGGCCCCTATAATTTTTTACCATTTGTTGACTAATAGTAAAATGATGGTGCAATTAGACGGTAGATTGTGCCTACTCATTTGGCAAAATATACTAAAATGTTAAAGCATATTGATTTTTAAAGCCGTCAAAGGTTGAGATGATCTAAGTTTAAATTTGAGTTATATGTTGACCAAATTGGATAGAAATAAAGAAAAATCATCAAATTTGGACAACTAAGTACAAAATTATGGTCTCTCAAAGTTTAAACCTATACCGTCTTGACTTTTGAGTTATTAAAATGAGTGGTCATTTAGCTAAAAATGAGTTGCATTAAGGAAAATATAACCGAAATAAAGTTGCACACTATAATTACGTACACACACTATTTGATCTTGCGCATCTATTGCATATGCATGCAATCGTAGTATTTGATACAACTCTGTTTTAATTAGCTGAATGACAACTCGTTTTCACATATTATTTGATGTTGTTTCCAACTATACTTATAAATTGAACAAAATGTCATGATCTTTAAGACCCAAAAGTTGAAAAGATGTACGTGCTAAAAGGTAGCTGGGATTTGATTATTCAACCCAAAGAGGATTGTTTTGGTTCCCAATTTGGATTACACAGTGTTTTTCTTCAACATTTTCAAATATAGCAAAATGAGCAAAATTATTTACAAATATAGAAAAATTTATTTGTCTATTGCTCGTAGAAAATGAATTTTTTATATATTTATAAATAGTTTAATATATATTTTTTTTATTTATAATAATTTTCTGTTTGAGTATGATTTTAATTTAGTCTCTAGGTTCTAAGTGTTACAATTTTATGCTTGAAGTTTGAGTTTTATTTTAATTGGGTCCTTAGGTCGCAAGATTTATATTTTTAAATTTGATTTTTTATTAAATACTAACTTTTTAATATTTAATGTTAATGTTTATTAATTAATTTTAAAGAATTATAATGAATGATGTTTTACTATTTTCCATATTACTTTTAAAATTTTACTCTATAATTATTTTAAATTAGTGTAAAAAATTAAGAGGGTAAATGTTGAAATTAAAATAAGACTGGAACCTAATGATTGAATTGTAGTATTTTAAAAATGGAAGACAGAATTGAAATCAAACTAAAAACAGGAAGATGAGGAGTGAAACAAGGAAATTGAAAGAATTCGGAAAATATCCGTTTTTAAGAATGTTGGTGGAGTTTGTGATGGACTGAAGTAGTTTCATGATGGGCCAAAAAAGCCCAGTAAAACAGGCCAGAGCTACACTGTTCCTCAAGACAGAAACGGAGCCCTAATATAGCCGAGGAATGAAGTTCCAATTCCACTTCCAGCTCTATGCCTTCTCTCCCCGCCGCATTCGGCTAAACGCGGAGGCTTCTCCGATTAGATCCCGATGACGAAAATTTTAGTAATCTGAACAAAATGGAGCATGGAGGTTTCATCCATAACTGGCGCTCCCGATGCTTATTGCTGAGGTCGAGGAACCAGTTTCTCCATGAAATTCCAGGTAGATGCTAGGCCTTCTGAGGGACTCTCTTTCCTTTCCATTCATCTTCTCAATAATCGTTTTCTTTTGCCCTCATTTCGCTTGATTGGAATTGTGGATATCGAAGTTTGAACTTAGTTTTGGTTCTTAATTTTGAACGTCGATGGGGATTTTCTTAGTTTACTTTTCCAGCGATCTGTTTGTTTTTGTAAGTCGGAGATTTCGTATCTCTAAGTCTGAACATTTGTTGCCTTAGCGTTTGAACAGTTGAACTGTAGTTTTTAAAACTTGTGTTCATGTTTAGTTTCGAAGCAGGGTTAAAATTGTCTATAAAATGTGGATATTCATATTTCATCTCATCCACTTATGTTTTCTAACGGGGATAAAATTATTTTAATTTCCTTCCTAATTTTAAAATTATTATAATTTTAGCCTCAAATTTTTTACTAAATACTATAATACTCTCCTAGTCTTTTGACATTGTTAACGTCTATTACTTAGTTTAAAATATTTATAATGTAAAATATTAAAAAGCTATTTGCAAATATAATAAAATATCTAAATATTTAAAAATATAATATTAGATGGACGATAGAAGTTTGAAAATATTGCCATTTAAACAATACCAAATTTCAAATTAATTTGAGAAAATAGTAACATTAATTATAATTTTTAAAATTATTTTAAATTAAGTAATAGAGATTAGTGACTATTTAGGTAAAAATAAAGTTAAAAAGTATAAATTTTTAAATTTTTAAATCAAATTTAAATAAAACTCAAATTAGTATAATAATAATATTTTAAAATGTTGGGACTGGACTAAAAGTTTAAGATTTTGAAACTTATAGAAATTAGACTCAAAATTTATTTAGTTTTTTCCTTTTTTTTTTTTTCTAATCAGATCTTTTTCACCTTTCTGTTGGCTTGTTATGCATTCATATTAGTTTTGTAATATACACATCAAGATATTTTAGGCACTTACAAATGTGGCAAACAGAGGAGGTGTATTGCAAATATGGTCACTGTATTTGAAGGAAAAAAGGGCAATTGCAATAACTAATAATCAACAATTGAGTATCCATTAATAGATCAATCATAATGGATTTCAATTGCTAACGAAATTGGATTGTTTTATTATCACATTCAATTAGACATTATGCAAATGTAATTTGATTATGATTGAAGTTATGCAAATATAATTTGATTATGATTGAAGTTGTTTATTGTTTAGGGTTAATTAGTACCAGCAGTTGTCACAAATTCATAATTTTCTTACTATAATAGTAACAATATCTTCTAGCAGGTCCATGTACTTTTTAAATACAGTCGGATTGATCATTATCAATTTTGCAATTAAATTGCGTTGGTTGGATACAGATTTGACTTTGCAAGTAAACAACAACACACGTAATCAAATGGAGTCCACTTTGTTGGCTTTTTGGCCCTTAATCTCAAATTACTTAATTTTAATTGATTGATTAATTAGTGTTTTGATGATAACAAACCTGATTTTATTTATTAGTCATTTGAGTATTTTGAAGTGTCTATTGTGTGGAGTTTGGAACAACATTTTTAATGCAATTTGAATCACTCAAATCGGAGTTCAAACGAAGAAGATATGACCGAAACAAACTTAATGGAAAAATCCTGAGCTGATGACGTGACAGATTTCTTTAATCAAAGTAGACAAATTGAAATGATTGGAGCAATGGAGAAGTGACAATTGGTGGATTTTTTATTTTTGGATTGATGTTAAAAAGAAAATGATTTTAAAAAGAAAATAAATTTAGAAAGAAGATGAATTTATATTATTATATATCTTTGTGTCTAACGGCTAGTTGTTTTTTAAAAAGATGAATTTAATATTATTATATGTTTGTGTCTTACGGCTAGTTGAGTTTAAATCTCCACCATTCAATTTCTTTTTACAAAGATCTAATGGTCCAAGTTAATTTGGTTTTCACTCACTTTCATTTCTTTTTAAACATATTCATCTTCTTTAAAATTTTAAAACAACTCTTATTATTTTCAATCCTCCATAATTCACCAAGCCACCATTATTGCTCTCTCTCCAAGCTTCAATTTTCTTATTTTCATCTTATTCTTGAGAGAGATATATTGTACTGTGAGAATTTATTTGTGAAGTGCTTAAATTTGTAAATCCACTCTATTTAGAGAGTTTGTCAAGTGTGCTCTTTGTTTTCCCAAATTTTTGTATGGGTTAGCTCTTGATCCCGAGAAAAAAGTTGTTGTAACAGTTTAATCCTTAACCGTGGAAAGGATCGGGTTTGTTCTTGCGCCCGAAAAAAGAACGTCGTGGCGGTTCGATTCTAAGCCCTGGAAAGAGTCAAA
This sequence comes from Citrullus colocynthis, assembly GCA_031780015.1. Taxonomy (NCBI): domain Eukaryota; kingdom Viridiplantae; phylum Streptophyta; class Magnoliopsida; order Cucurbitales; family Cucurbitaceae; genus Citrullus; species Citrullus colocynthis. The sequence continues at coordinate 1,929,401 of QLSR01001496.1, read as the reverse complement.
GACTTCTAGTGAAGTACCCAAGAGGAGCCCAAGAGGAGCTTGGAAAGTGGACGTAGGCTGGTTTTGCCGAACCACTATAAAATTTACGGTGTCATTTTCTCTATCCCTCTCCTAGTTTATTTTTGCAATTAATTCTTGTTACTATATTTTATTGCATGACATTAATTGCAATTTTTATTCTTGAAATTAATTGCTCAGATTGGTTGTTCGTAAATTTCTATATTTATTACCAATCTTTTTATTAGAATTAAACAGAGTGCTTTAAAGTGTGATGGTTAATTTCTTATTTAATTCAAAGTGAATTTGTTTGCATAAAAAATATTGTTTAAACTACTTATTTGCAAAGAGTTTATTAATTTGCTTAATTTGGCCCACATTAGTAAAAAGTTTAAATTAATTTTAATAAGCCCTATTCACCCCCTCTAGGGTTGCCATATCGATCCTACACACTTATCTAATTACGATTGAAGGATTATGTTTTCAGGAAAATAAACATGGCCTAAGTATATAGCAACATTTTTATATAATTAAAAAAGTATAGTAAGATTTATCCGTGAATCCCTTACTAGTGATATAATCTATGATAGACTATGAGAAAAGCAGGGGAAAAAGGCACAAATAGTCATTTTGAAATATGTTAAAATGTTTTCTTTTAAAATTTATGATAAAAATCACTTTTAGCGTCTAAACTTTTATGTAACAATTTAGTTTTTGAACTTTGGTTTGTAACAATTCAGTCAATGTATTTTCAATTATTTAACAATTTAGTCTCAAAATTTTATTATGTAACAATTTAGTTTTTGTACTTTAAAATTTGTGATGATTTAGTCTCTATTATAGAAATTAATGTTAAGATTGAATGATATTTTTTTGCATAAATAAACAAACATACAAATTAAAAACTCAATATTTTTATATAATACAAAGTTTACACCATAAATTAATAAAAATTGGCATCTAATATTGATGATTTTTTGACGTTAGGGACTAAATTGTTACAAATTTCAAAATATAAAGTTCAAATGGTTACATACTAAAGTTTAGGTACTAAATCGTTACCAAAATTGAAAGCAAAATCATTACAAACTAAAGTTTAGAGACTAAATTGTTACTTTCACGAGAATTTAGGGACCCAAAAGTATTCTCTAACCTAATTTTTCTTTTTAATAAATGGTACTGGCTGATTCACGTGCAACTTATGAGTTCATATATTTGAGTGATTGACTCGAAGCATGTAACTTACGGAGGAAATGGGGGTTTGAACCTTTAACTTCTAGGGAGGAAGGTCATGTCAATTATAACTGAGCTTTAAGCTTACTTGGATAATTTATCTTTAAAATTAGTTTGGAAGAATTTAATTTTTAACCTAAATTTTCAATTGCATCCAATTAGTACTTAGACTTAGTTAAATGTTACACTATTACTTTCTATCCAACATCAAATACACCTACTAATTTCAACATAAAGTAGTGTGAAAATCTCCTTAAATTCACTATTTTTAATAACCATTAAATAACTTTGTCAAAATTCACGAACTTTAACAAAAAAAAAAAAATTTAGCTACAATGCGGTTTTTCATTGAAATATTTAGCTACAAAGTATCATAAAGTCAAAATTTAAGATTGAAATTGAACCCTATGTTTCCAATTCTCCAAATTTGCTCCGGAAGAAGTGGATGAGAATGTTAGGCATTTGAATAAAATGGACATTAAACCAACAAAACAAAGCCTTTCCTAAGTTTAACACAACGCATACGCCAACTTTATATAAATGAATGATATTTTCCTTTGTCCTCCATCAACTCCACGTTTAATGGATCATTTCTATGCAATTCTTAAGGGTAGGGTTTGTGATGAAGGCTTAATTTTTCTCATTTCACTATTTAGTCTCTGAAATTTGAAATTTGAATCTAAATGTTTTTGAAATTTTAAAAGTCTCTAATAAGTCTATGAAATTAGATTCATGTAACAAGAGAAAGGTTTCCCATTCTTTAGCCCGAACTTTTAATTTTCATTCTAATAAGTTTCTAAACATAAACATGTCTAATAAGTTTCTAAGGGCTTGTTTGGTTGACAATTCAAATTCTCTTTTATGTTTCTAGATTTATTGATTTTAGAAAATATGTTTATGGGCGACAACCTAGATTTTATTTCTAAAAGTTGTTTCAAATTTTGTAATCCAAACAATGCAAATTTTGATAACATTTTTATGCTTTCAATTATCTAGATTTTGAACTTTAAAATTTTAAATGCATAATTATATGAATAAAGATAAAACTTTTAGAAATAAAATACGTTATGTTATAAACTCAATTAATTTTTTTAAAATTAAAAAATGTATTATGTATGTATTATAAATTATATAATATTACAAAATAGTAATTATACAATTTAAAAAAAAAAACACAAAACATGTTCACAAATAAAGTAATAATAATTTATTGTCGACTAGTACTTAGTATGTAACTACAATCGATGTTATGATTTATAAATATGATACTAAACACATTTTAAGTAAAAGCTAATGAATTTGATACCAATCACATACTTGAAAACATGAAATACAATTTTGTTTTCGTTGAATCTATTGTTTTTCATAATTTTAACCAAACACGCCCTAAACTTTTGATTTTGTGAATAGGTCCCTGAAAACATATTATGAAAATTCAAAATTGTGGAAAATACCCTTGATTTTTGTATTTTATTTCAAAAATACTCATGAACATTCAAATGTTTTACTAATACTCTAAACTTTGAAAAAAAGTTAAAAAATACTCTTACCATTAATATATGGATGGAAACTGTCATTACATCATTTCAAAAATACCATTGAACTTTCAAAAGTTGTATTAATATTCTTAACCTTAAAAACAAGTTAAAAAACGACATTACTATTAATATATGAACTAAGACTATTTATCGATACTCCATCACCTTCTTCTTCCGTTTTCTTTCTCTCCTTTGCTTAAATCTATGTCCTAACACTTTCCTATTTTCCCTTTTTTTTCTCCATCTTCTTCGATACCCACTTGCTCCCATCTTTCCAATCCCCAATCAAGGTATATTGGCTATAGAAAAAAATATATATATTGGCCATATGTACTAAGAGACTTTTATTACTATTTTAATATATATATATATATATATATGTTTTCAATCTATTATGGGATTGATAAGTTAGTATATAAATATTAAAAAGTATTCAAATACAATTGCTAATATTTGAATACTAAAGAAAATGTACCTCTTTCATCCAGAATGTGTAAAGGTTGACAGTTGATAGTTAAAATAATATATTGATATTCAAACAATTACTGTTGACCAAATAAAAATTGATGATATCATTTCTATCAAATATGGTTTTGATGGTTAATGGAAAAGGCCTCAACTTTGACAAAATTAATAAAAGGAAGAAAAAGAACACACAATCCAATTGGGCAAAAAGCCAATATGCCACATTGGAAAAAAGAAACATCCACTTTCATTTCCACTTCAAAACTAAAAATAAATAAATAAATAAATAAATAAAAATCCCTCTAATTCTCTTACACTTTTTTTTTTCTCTTTAATTCCTACAAATCCAAATCTAGATGGGTTCTAAGTGCAATATAATCTTCCCTATATGACTGTTGCCCAACACAGCCCAATTTTTCTTTCTTTGACACCATCTAAATTCTTGCCTACTTTGGTTGACCTATAAGCACTTTTTTTTCTTCCTATATATTAGTTTTTAGTTCGATATAATATTTAAATGGAGAATTCAAATTTTTAACATCTTGATCATGATATATAGTTTAATCAATTGAAGTTATGTCTATTTTACGAACCATTGACAACGATTGAATACAAAAATTAGACAATTTTCTAACTTTTATGATACAACTTTCTAATAGGGATGCTATTATTTTAAGGTGAAATTATCTATTTCCTTGAGCTATTTTGTGTCTTCCTTGATGGTAGCCTATTTTATGTGAAAGACAAGTCCAACAAGAGCAAATAATCTTTGACTTGAATTGAACTTCATTCAACCTTGTTTGGTTGCTTTGATAATCCCTACTCAATATATTAATGCTTTTGATAAAGGTAATTAAAAGTGTGTTTAAGAATGATTTTGTCATATCTAAAATTACTTCTATTTTTAAATGGTGATGTATGGAAATATCCAAAATTCATAATCGCTATAATTAATTCTCGGACAATCACTTGGTAGGTGCGTTCGCATGAGATTTCCGAAGAAATTCAATTCGTTGAATTTGAACTTTATATTTGTATTGATTTCAATGTTGTGAGTACAATCTCTAATATTTGATCTTTTGATTCTTTCTCTCGAAATGTAAATTTTAATCCTTAAGTTTGTTGATCTTCTTGAATGATCGGTTTTCGAGCTTGATGATCGGCCTTTGGGTTTCATGATCTTCTCGAGTGATGATCGGTCTTTGGGCTTGATTAACTTCTTGGGTGATCGACCTTTAGGCTTGTTGATCGACCTTTGGAGTTTCTGATTTCAAGAGCTTCAGAGAGATTCTTCTGATCTTCTAGAAGTCCTTTGAGCTTTAGTCTTTTGATCTTCAAAGCTTCAAGAGTTTTGTATTCTTCGAAGCTTCAATCTTCAGAGCTTGTATTCTTCTCATCCTTTGAACTTTCAAATCTTTGGAGTTTTAGTCTTTATAGTTTGATAATAACTTCAGAGTCTTGGAATCTTCAGAATTTCATCTTCAAAACTTCAAAGCTTTAGCACTCCGTTGTTAGTGCTTCCAATCCCCCTTAAATGAAGGGGTAATGCATCTATTTATAGAGCTTCCTTGGGCCTTACATGGGCTTGGCTCGTTTGTTTTTGGGTTTGGGCCCAGTCTTTTTTTACTCAAATTTTTACCATGGGCTTGAATTAAGTTGAACTCTGAACTTGAGTGACTTTACTCGGCCCAACCCAATTTATTATTTTCACAATGAGCTTGGACTTTTGTTGTGATGATGTGGCAAAATTTGGTTGGCCAAACTTTTAAATGATTTTTTGGATGTATGTGAATCTGTGATTATAAGAGATTTTAGGGGTTGTTTGAGAGGCTGGAATGTAATCAGGATTATTGGGAATCAAATGAGTGTTATGTGTGAGGTATCGAGGGCAGAACAGAAATGAGATTGTGAAACATGAAAACGGTGGGAAAGAGAGTTTGGTTAAAACCAATTGGAACAAAATGAATTTAATATTACAAATTGAACCAAAAACGCTCAATCCAAACATGGTTTTGGATTACATTACAATCCAAACTCATTACATTACGGTCTCCCAAACTACACATTATATCTGAGGGTTGTTCTATCAGAAGTTTTTATGAACTTTATTGCTAACTTTATTGTTCTATCTAAATTTTGTATAATTTTTCTCACTTTTTTTCTCTCATCTTCAATATTTTCTCAATCTCTCTCACCTTTTTATCTCTAATTTTTTCTCTCTACAATTTTTGTGTCACTCTCACTTTTTGCTTGAATTTTATTTACCTCTTTAACTTCTCCTAATTTTATGAGATTTAATATATCAATATTGCTATTTTAATTTTAAAAAAATGGAGAAAACAATTGCATTCTAAAATGAATTAGATCAAGTGAGTTTTTTTATTTTTTTTATTTTTAATGAAATGTATTAAATGATAGAGATAGGGCATCAAGAAAACGTAATGAGTCTGACTCAATGGTAATAGACATAATCTTCCTCCCTAGAAACCAAAGTTTCAATCTCTCATTCCCACACTTGCTCTACTCAAAACAAATATATATATATATATATACTTTGAAAAGGGATGAAACTTATTCCTTTTGAGTACAAGAGATCATGAGAAAAACTTATTTCCCTGCCCAATGTTACAAAAACAAACTTTACACCAAATAAGGAGATGTATATCCCTTATACATTCTCACCATTATTTCCATCCTCGTTCCCTCAAAAAAAATAAAAATAATAAATAAATAAAAGAGAGAGAGAAATGTAAATAATGATAATAAAATAAACGGGAATGGCTTTCCATCTCAATATAAACTTATTGCAGTATCTTGTCGTTTTTCATGAAAAATATATAATCACTTAGGATGAAATGTACTTACTAATGGTAATTATATTGTTATGTTATTTATTGTACTATGTTTGAAATTGAATTGATTACTTCCTTATACACTTTATTTGTGTTACTTTATTATATTTAATAAAAAAAAAATGAGTGTCACTAATATTATTTAAAGCACCTAAAATGTTTCTTATAATTTGGAGCAACTATAAGTTGAACCTCCTTTTTAGATGAATGAACACATTTTAAGACAATGATGATCATGTAGAAAATAAATGGGCATGAGGTAGTTGATTCACTAAAAAAAAGCATTATCATACCCATCATCCAACACAAATCTTTTCATATAGGAAAAAAAAAAAAACAATTTTTTTTCAAACCCTTTTCATTTTAAAAATCACAAAAAACCAAAAAAGTTCCAAAAGAACAGCCCACAAAACAATTTTTGAACAATACACTCAAAGAAACAACATCCAGATCTTTTAAAACACTTGGAAAAAAAATTGTGTTTTTTTATTTTTATTTTTATTTTTTATAAATTGCCATTTTAAAAGGTCTAAATGAAATATGACCCAATTTTTAAGAAGTATGTTTTTTTTGACATTTAACTAACGTAATATTTGCATGAAATTACCAAAATGAAACATTGTACAGGATCTTACTCCCGTTATTCTTCTCCCTCCTTAGTGTTTAGATTCTCCCACTACTAGCTCTATCTATTTTCTTTTACAATTAGTTTTCGCTCTTACTATTCTTCTCTTACAATTCACTCTCGCTTTTTACTCTCATTCTTTGTATAAAAGCAAGCAAATAACAAGAGTTGCTAGATTGAAAGCGAAAAGAGCAAGAGTCAAGATTTGAAAGCCCAACATGTGTGTAAAATAAAGTCGTTTCGGTAATTTTCATCAATAATAACACAAGCAAAAGGTAAGAAGAAACCCTAAATTTTAAAAAAGGTTGGACAAATTCCATTTTGGATTTCAATTTCGGGTCAACAGTACAATTATCTCGAAAAAAATTCAGCTGTTTCTAAAAACCCAGTTGAACAAATGACAAAAACCACTGAATTTTGCAAGTGAAAAAAAACTTACTCATAAACAGCTGAAAAAAACAAAAACGTTCAGTTACAAGAACTCATAAACACAGTTTTCAATCACCGCCATTGATTTGAAAATCAATGGCTCTGATTGGCTGTGATTGAATCTGAAACCGCACCAAACGAGTTTGGAGGATGAAACACGTCTTGAAATGGCGATTTGTACACAAAAACTAAAGCCATCGTGGACCGAAAATAGTGGAAAGAAATTAGAGTTTGGCAAACCAGCAATAATATGCTTTCAGTTAAACAAATTCCAACTGATTTTCTTCAATGTTTCAGTATGAAAATCAAGAGTTTTTGACTGCTTAATTTCCTATTCTTCCTTCCATTTCTCCATTTATAGTGCTTTTGAATCCACCCATAACAAGTATTTTCTAATAAAAATGCTTTTTCCAAGTCAAAACCATCTCTCTATAGACATAGAGAGTCAAAAAAATTTGGTTTCAGTTCTCTATATATACTCTCTGCCAAATGACAGAGCAACTTGGAGTTCTAACTTCAGCAATTTTCTCTTCTTTTGAAACTTTGTGTTTAGAAAGTGAAGAAGAAACATAAAGAAATGCATCAACAAAACCACTTGTTCATCTTTTTCATAGCATTTTATCTGTTTTCTCTCTGTTTTGGCAGTTTCCATGAGAACCCACTTCCTGTTTCTCAATATTATGATCAATTTTTTGGTCATTATCCAAGAGTAGCATCATCATACACTTTTAGGAACACAGATTTTCGCAGCTCGATGATGACGAAAACCAGGCAAGATAGAGGAAGCTCGCTTTCGGGTTCGCCAAAGATAATAAATGTGGATGATTTTGGAGCTAAGGGAAATGGACAAGATGACAGTGAGGTAGAGACTTCTTGCATTATGCTCACGACTCGCCCCGCTAAACTCCAAGCCGTCGTCCCTGAATCAAGCTATCGGATATGAACTCATTAGTTGTTGTTTTCATGAATTTATGTTTTAGGCCTTTGAGCTTGCTTGGAAGGAGGCTTGTTCTTCTAGGAAGGCAACTCTTTTGGTTCCTAAAGGAAGGACATATCATCTTAAGCCAATCACTTTTTCAGGTCCTTGTAGAGCTCCTTTAACACTAAAGGTGAGAGTATAATAAGCACATCACTTACTAAAAGTTAATGTTGATTTTCAATATCATATTTTAGGGAAACTTTGTGCTCATTTGTTTGTTATTATCATCGTCAGATCAATGGAATGATCAAAGCTTCTCCAAGAATGTCGGATTACGATAACGATCGTCGACATTGGCTTAAATTCGAAGGAGTTGATAACTTTATTGTAGAAGGCAATGGTATCATCAATGGGAATGGCAGAAAATGGTGGCAGAACTCTTGCAAAGTGAACAAAGAGCTTGTAAATACATATCTCAACTTTAAACAACTATATCTCATTTCCTTGATAAAAACCATTGGCTGATGATTGTTTCTCTTGGATTCTTCTGCAGCCTTGCAGGGGAGCACCAACGGTCCGTCGCTGTTCTTATGATCTTTGGAACCGGTTTTGAAGTCGTCTAATCGAAAATCTGCGTTTGTTTTCCTTTTGTGCAGGCTGTAACTTTCTACCAATGTATCAACTTGGTTGTGGCTAACCTGATGTTCAAAAATGCACAACAAATGCATTTGACATTTCAGAAATGCACCAATATCAAAGCTTTGAATCTTCGGGTTGTCGCCCCGGGAAATAGTCCCAACACGGATGGAATTCACATCACAGAAACTCAAAATGCTATAATAAGAAACTGTGTCATTGGAACAGGTAAACTCACAAAGGAAAGGGAAAACGGATAGTCATTTCAAAGCAAAACAAACAACTTCTATACTTTCTTTACTAAAGGGTTGATCTGAAATCTGTTTTTTTTTTTTTTTTTCTTCTTTTTTCTTCAAAGGGGATGACTGTATTTCAATAGTAAGTGGGTCAAGAAATGTTCAAGCAATGGATATCACTTGTGGTCCAGGTCATGGAATCAGGTATTCTTCAACTGAATTTGAAGCATTTTCTACTTTTTACTGCTATTTTGGTCTGATTTTGTTTCATATTTACGAAGTTTTAATTCCATTGCAGCATTGGAAGCTTGGGAGCTGAAAACTCAGAAGCTGAAGTTTCAAACATTAGAGTAAATAGAGCATTGATGTCAGGAACCAGCAATGGGGTGAGAATAAAGACTTGGCAGGTGTGTGAAGGGTAAAATTCTCTTCAACTTTGAATAAATTTAGTAACAATTTGGAGTTTGATGATATGATTTTCAATGTAAAGCAACAAACTTTATGCTGCAATCAACTCCACTTAAGGCAGAAAATAATGAAATTTATTCCTCATTTCTTTGACTTCTCTGTATTTGATAGAGAAAAATTGACCAAACTTCCAAACTACCATTGACCCTTTGGCCAAACTTCCGAACTATCAATGACCCTTTAAACTTCACTCCCTAAATGCTACAATACCAAGCTCCCCTTTTCAAGGTTGATAGTATAAGTTTTATGTCAATTAAACTATGTTCATTTTTTACCTGATTTCTTCCTCACCTTGAGCCAATAAACTAAGTTAGATATTAAATTAACTAAACTTTCTTAGTTGATCTATTTAGTTTCATGTAACATTTAGATCTGAGTAATTGTAGCCTCCCAACTTTCATTTGAATATTGATGGTGATTTGCACTCCTATGTGTGTTTATATGGTGCCACTAATGGGTCCATGACTTGTTTAGTGGGTGTAATTGAACGGTAGTTGACAATAAGGGTATGAGTTCAAACTTCAAACCAATAAAATAGACAAATGAAATAATGACAAAACTAAGTCAATTTAGTTGGTGCAAGGATCACAAGTTAGTTTAAATAACTAAAAAAAGAGAAATATTCATAAAAAACTTCCTACTTTTGAAAAATGCCTAATAAATTTCTAAACTTTCAATTTCATGTCTAATAATTCTCTGAAAATTTTGAAACTTATAAAAATTAATTGACCTATCAAATATAAATTTGATTGTTTTTCAATTCTAAAAATTAAGTTAAAATATCATTTTAGGCCCTATATCTTGAAGTTTGTTCAATTTTAGTCCCTATACTTTCAAGAAATCTTAAATTTGGTCCTCAGTGCTAGTTTATTGTTTATTTTATAAAAAAAAAACCCTTTTGTTTTCTATTGTCATTTTTACTATAAATGTTGAAAATATATTCACATATTATATTTCTTCTTTGATAAAGTTTAACTTTGAGAGACTAAATTTAAAATTTTTTGAAAGTGCAAGGATTAAAATTGGACATTTGAAAGTATAGACTAAAATTAAACAAAAACCAAAATATAGGTACCAAAATGAAAGTTTAACCTAAAAATTTTATAAACCAACTAGACACAAACTTTAAAGTAATAGACTAAACTTGTAATTTTTTTTTTTTTTCCAAATATAACAATTGTGCTTTATATTACACTTCAACTATCTATCTCAACCATTGCCATTTGATTTTTCTAGAAAGTTGATTTTGTTTGCCTTTCAAATTTTGATAATGAATGGTACATGTGCAGGGAGGATCTGGATATGCTAAAAACATAATGTTTCAAAATATTGTCATGAACAATGTGAGCAACCCAATAATTATAGACCAGAATTACTGTGATAAAAAAGAGTCTTGTCCAGAACAGGTAAAGAAATGCAGGCATAATCTTTGATAAAACAATTAACTGAGCAAAATTCATAGAAAATCAAAGCACAAAAGTTAAAAGTTTTGTTTTTTTTTTTTTTTTTTTTTTTTCCTTGCTCTTATGGATGAACAGAATTCAGCAGTGAAAGTAAGCAATGTTGTGTACAAGAACATTAGAGGAACCAGTGCTTCTGATGATGCCATAAAATTTGATTGCAGCAAAAGCTTTCCCTGTCAAGAGGTTTCTTTGCTTGGAGTTCATATAGTTGGTCAAGGAGATGAAGTTGCTACAGCTTCATGTGAGAATGTTAGGTTGAAAAGTAGATGGAGAGTTTATCCACAGTGTTAGAAAATTTTGGTCACTCACTCAAATATAGTTGTTGAATCATGTAAATGCATTTCATACCAAATTTTCACTTTATAGTTTATGGTAGGATAATATTCGACCCTTCCATTGTTGACCTAATGTTCATATGGATCCTAGTTTACACTTATATAAAAAGTTTCCTTTTCAATCTGTTATATTCCTTCCTCCATGCAATTTCCTTGTGTGATCAAGCAATTATGCCTTGTTAGAACAATTAATTTTGGTTGCTCACCACCTACCTCAAACCATTATTAAACTTGATATTTAACTAAGGGAGAAAAGAAATATACTTTCTTCTCCAAAAAGAAGATTGGATCAACAACTAGATGACAGCATCATCCATGAACTAGAATCAGTAGGTAGAAAGAACAAGCACCCATATCTACTCTGGTTGAGACAGATCTTGGCAGTTGGCACGGTCATAAACAGGGGCATAGATCTTCTTTGCCTTGGGAGATTTCGGTTTCGGCTCCGTCACTGTGTCTCCAAGCAATGGAGCCAGCAGCAGCAAACATCAAATCCCTCCTTGCATGGCTGCTCTCTTTCTCAATTATACACCATTGACCCTTGCCATTCCCCACTGAGAAGCTCCGGTGAATGTGCCTTCGGTGGGTACTTGAGGGGTGTCTCAAAATACCAAGCATTGTAACGGTCATGCTGATGGTAGCATTTGGGCTGTGGTAACTAAAGCTCCTCAGTTTCCTTCCTAGGTAGTTTTAAAATGATGTACGTAATGTGCACAATATGTAGTAAGGGACATTTCAGATGCTGAGTTGATTATTATAGTTAGTGGTTTTATAGTTTGTGAGTTATAAGAATTTGTGTTTGAAGTGCAAACTATTTTAGTCTAAACTAATGAGGATGAGAGAAAATGGGTAAATAATAAACACGACAAAAAAGAGAGATTTGAAATAGTTTACTACAGTTAATTGTGGGTTATAATAGTTAGAATCACCAACTATTATAATTAGAAGCCCAAACAGTGAATAGACTATAATAGCCCACTCCGCTCACCTGATTGAAGTTGGAGGGTCAAACAACCCTAAAAGACTTCATCCATATCTTATCCTTATTTTTGGACCAACGCTATGTTCGCAATGCATTAGATATCTCTGATAGGAATCAATGACTTTGAGACCTCTTCATCGTTGGAAGGGAAGAAAAAAACGCAACAAGTAGTCTCAAGACAAGAAAAGAGCAAAAGCCTCTAATACCCTTTCTACTGATAAATAAGATGAATGACCAGTTTACAAGGGCAACATCTTTGATTACCCATCAATGAATTATGCAAAGAATAAGTGAAAAGTGTATAAAGATTGTTACAGTTATACAAGGTTTAAACAATGATACAAAATTAAGCCTCTAATACTACCTTTTGGTCTCTATTTTCATATGGATGAGGCATCAAACTAAGCGTATTGGCAAAAAGATCTTCACGTCCAGATGGAGGTTCTGCTACAGGAGCATCCAATACATAATCTGGAATGGCCACAAGTGTTTCATCGAAAAATGACTTGATGGTCTACAAGGCTCAATAGCAGTTCGGTTAGAAGCAATGCAGCCAAGCATTTAATGGTGGGCATATTTAAAGGACAGAAAACCTCTGTAATAATGCTAGTGAAAAATATCTGTTGGTGATAGAAACGTGAAATGTAAAAACCGACTTAAATTATCGAAATTTGGGTAAAACTAAAATCAAAGTGAAAAGTCTACCATGAAACTGTTAAAAGGAAGCAGAGCAAAAATATGTCATGCATTCACATCGAGATTCACTAGGATGAACCTACTCTCTTCCAGCATATTTTAATACCTTGCAGTGCTGAAAAGCAGCATCAGCTTTACGCTTCCACGGACCATTCCCAGGATCCGTATAAAATAGGTGAAGCAACGGCTGCAGCAGAAAAAGGAGACTTGTAAATCACCAGGGAGGGGGGGCGGGCATAATTCAGCATGCTGTGCTATAATTGATTCTTCCAATTGGCAGTAATCAAAGAGGGCTCAAAGTTACAAATATGCAAAAACAATAGGAAGCGACCTATCAACATCCTAGGTCGTTGATAGAGGAACCTCAGTCTAATCAATCAACTGGGAATCACCATGCCATCTTATTCCCACCCTAGAGATCCAAAGTGCAGTATTTAACATTATACATTGCAAATCTTCAACCATCAAATCCACACGGTCTAATCTAAAACACAAATGCTAACCCAACACCTTAACAGTTACAAGTCCTACTCCCAGCACTCCTCCGTAATCCCACATATAGCATGAGATAGTGAGAAGATTACGGAGTGTTCATGTCTCATACTTTAAATTACTGAAAATAAGTAAAGGTAAATTCAACTCAGACCATAAGAGTACTTATAGACATATGTTCAAATCTCCACCCCACATTTGGAAGGGGGAAAAATTGTGTTTAAAAAAATTACGAAAAAAGACTGTAAGCCAACAACAAGATCTTACCTTCACAACATCTCGTATATTTGGTTTATTTCCATATCTACCCAAAACAGAATCCCCATAGACTTGATACTGTTCGAGGACCTAGGAGATGGACAAGTATACAACTAAATGAGATAACAGTCAACTTTCAAAGTAGAAGGATACATTTCTTTCAAAGTAGAAGGATACATTTCACAGTCAAGTTTACTATTGTACCTGACGACGTGTGATACCACTGCTAGGTGCACCATAAATTGCAGTGTCTACATGTCCTAAAGTACGCCAAGGGCTATGCAGGATAAATAACAGCAATCAGTCAAATTAAGGTATGGCATAACCAACTCTGATGAAATATTCATACCAAGATATTGTTTAAAAAACATGAACACTTGACCAAACTATTTACGTTACTGTGATGATTATTCCATCTGTAGTAAGTTGATTTTTTTTTTTTTAAAAACGGAAACAAGACTTTTTCATTGAATTAATTAAGTGAGTCTAATGCTCAAATTACAATGAAGTAGACAAAGAAAGGACAAAATACAACATAGAAAATGGAGCAACGAGAACAAAATGAAAGATATAAAGGAGACCAATCTTAAATACAACAACCAATAAACACAAAATTTCCAAAACTGTCAATCTTCTAGCAAAGTACAAAACTTGAGCCTTGAATGCCATAAAGTTTTGAAAGCAGAGGAAACTTGAAAAGGAGCTCAAAACCAGACTGACTTGTCCGCTGCCAACCCCAAAAACCAAGCCAGCCAAACAAAAACTACCAAAACCACCGTCGAAGATGGAGGAGAGCACCAGTTTCCAAGAAATAAAAAAAAAGAAAAAGATGCGTTAAAGATTTGCACCACATAACCAAAATACTATAAAAGCTCCACAGATGAAACTGACAGAGAGAAAATCTCCAAGCGAACACTGCAAGAGCATCCCCAAACCAAACAAAAAAGCCTTCCAAAAATAAATGTTGCCCAAATGCATCAAAAGCCAAGCTTTTCCAGTAAGCTAAAAGTAAAATTTTAAAACATGAGAAATCCACACAAATAGTTCAATTCCTAGATAAGAACCACTAAACTATGCTTTAATTGAAGGAGATTGAGGAGGAATCGCTTCCATCTAAAAACCAAAATTTTCAATCAAAACGGAGAACTTGGCAGGGATAATGGGAGACAATTTTGCTTGATCATTTTTACTATTCTCAAACAAATTATCAACAACATCTGCAAAACAAACTATTGGAGTCTCCATAACAAAATCATCTTGTGCTAAAAAAATCAATAATATCCTCACAGCTTAAACTAACATCTGAATCAACATCTGAATCTTATCCAGAAGGAGTGTCTTCAGGAGATGGATGACTATAAACTCTTTTTACAAAATTAATATTTGATCTTGGAACTTTAACAATTGACGGACTGAAATTTGAACTAGGAGGAAAAGAATGTGGATTGTCTGCCGGTTGTGTATCAGCTAATAGGAGACGTGTACAGGACTCTTGCATAACATCTGAATTGAACTCAAAATGTTCCTTTGCAGACTGCTTCTTTTTTCACCGACTATAAGAAATAGGACAATAAGAAAGTGGAGGTTGACAACCTCTTTACTGTTTTTTAAGTCGACAGACTGGATTAGTAACTGGGGTTTCCTTAGGACATTTAGGGCTCCCTAGAGGAAGCAGATCCGCCTCATTTGGAACTAAATCAAACCTGGATTCCTTAACTGACTTAATGGGAACATCCTCTCCAACAAAACCAGATACCTCAAGCATTTCTTCATCCTGCTTAACTTCAATCAATCTTACAATATCCAAAGAGTTAGAAAAATCATCAAAAAATAACTCACCTTGGAGGATCCTAGGAGTATCTAATGGATAAATATCACCAAATCTAAGGTGAAAATTACCATCAGTCTTAACTTTAATTTCAATTTCAACTAGGAGAAAACCACAAAAATTTCTTTTAGCTTCGATGCAAGCTTCAGAACAATCCAAGAAATTCGAAGTTTGAGAAGAAATAATAACCAAGCCCCCAAGATTTTCTCTAATGGCTTCAAAGGTAGGACGAGTCCAACAAGGCAAACGTAATTTTTTTATCGAAAGCCAACCACCATAACTCACGATGAGCTTTGGATGAGAATGTGCTTTGTAAGACCAATTTTCAACCTTCAAATGCAAGGATCCAATTTCTCGCCATTTTGCATCAAAATCCATATCCGCAAAACTATCATCAAGTTTTATTAACGCCTTATCAGCCATGAAAAGATTGATTAAAACTTTAGATTGAAAATAATCTTCCAAAACAAGACGAATATCCTTCCAAGAATAGTAGGAAAAAAATCGAGAAACAACAAATAGATTGTTAAAGTTCATCGTCAACACTTTCTTATCTTTTCTAACCCAATAAGAGGAACCACAATCAGGCGGCTGAGAAACTATCTGAAGTTTTCTATCCACCTTCGAATCATCTGAGAGATCTGGATTTAAAGGCTCACCAACACCAAATCAATGGGAAAACAACCAAAAAGATACCGCTTTGCCCAAAAAATCTCTAATAATTTCCCAGAAAACCATCCAACCTTTCTTCAAGAAACCAGCTAGAACATGTAGATTTTTCCAACCACTAGTAGGCGGCCAAATAGCACATTCAAAAAATCTCTCATTGAACGATTTGAGTTTAGCCAAACAAATGAATCCGGAGCCATCCTGATCTTTTTTGGAGAAGAAAGTATGAACCGGATCTTGT
This sequence comes from Citrullus colocynthis, assembly GCA_031780015.1. Lineage (NCBI taxonomy): Eukaryota > Viridiplantae > Streptophyta > Magnoliopsida > Cucurbitales > Cucurbitaceae > Citrullus > Citrullus colocynthis. The sequence continues at coordinate 1,913,039 of QLSR01001496.1, read as the reverse complement.
AATAACTCTACCAATGATAGTTCAAACGATGCAAATGAGAGATTGAAAGGAAAACATTCTAATTATTACTTGAATTCTCAATAGAAAACACGTTCCTCTCGCACTTAATCAATTAATCCAAAAGTAAGTGTTCCGAATACAACTCCTCATTGCCTCCAAAGTGTTCGAAGACATCTTAAATGAAGAAGAAACACTGCAAATACTAGACGGTGACCGAAGACACGGCTGAAGAGTCTGAAATGGTGAGGTAAAAACAGAGGGCGAAAGGAGAAGAAGCCTAAGATGGATAGCAAAGGAAAGGAGGACGGACGGAGGTAGGGTGAGACACCAAGCGAATAGGATTTCAGGAGGTTAGTGGATGGATTGGTCGGAGAAGAAACCGGGGCTGGGTGATGGACGCAAAAAGGACCACCTAAAAGAGGCGGCCAAGGGTGGTGAGTAAACGACGGTGGTCGGAGCCGACGAAGACCCGCGAGGTCTGAGATGGTTGGAGTCGACGGAATGGGGAAAGGAAAAATCGAGGGTCGAGGAGAGCGAACAGAGATGAAGGATCGGGGAAGAGAGAATGAAGATCCAGGTTTTCCTTAATCAGGAAAGAGGCGTCTTGAGGGTGGTGACTAAACGACGGTTGTGGAGCCGGCGGAAATCGGCGAAGTCTGAGGTGGTCGGAGCCGACAGAATGGGGAAAGGAAAAGTCAGGGGTCAGGGGTCGAGGAGGGAACCTGTCATGTTCTGTAGTAACTTGAATTTTAACAAGTTTAAAAAATATATTAAAATTATAAATATTAAAAACAGAAACAGAACACTTTTTTTCAACTGTAATAACTTCATCTTAAACCTGACCTCCACAGGCAGATATAATCAGATATTATAGAAGAATTCAATTTTTAAAGCATGAAACATAACGATCATAATTCAGGTCCTCTTATACCGATAATGGTTGGAACTAGCTGTGACTACAGAACTATCTTATACCTTAAAAAGGATGTGAGAATTTGCCTACATTTACTTGTAATAAAAAGCAAATAAAAGAAAGAAAAGATAGTATTTTCTAAAATGTGCATAAACATACTTCTGGTAAGCAGATCGGCCCATCATTACACCATGAGCTCCTAGTTTCAGAGCAGCATTAACCTGTGCAAACTCATGCAAAATAAATCAACACCAATTTATGATGTAGAAAATTTATCAAATGCATGCTGCCAATTTCACAAGGAACTCTCATTTCATCAAAAGCAACTCCAATAAACAAGTTTTGGGTCAATAAACCACATAAAACAATCATTGTACAAGTTCTTTTCCCCGCTATAGTGCAAGACATTGAAAAATAGAAATGTATCCACCACACCTTCATTGTATCAGTAGAGACCATATCATGTAAAGGACATATTTTACAGTTTGTCTCTTTAACTACTACGTTAACCCCTGCAGTGATTTCAATGCCTATTTTTATGCTTTTCTAGTTTGGGAAAATGCAACTGATATGTTAGGTCCAGCTACAGCTTACAGCAAAGCAGAAAAGCTCACCTCATCAACAGTGTTAATGCCCCCATTTATTGTGAATCTCAAGTCTGGAAAGTCACGCATCAGTGCATAGAAATATTCATATCTGTGATCATATCAGTATTACAATCATAAAAGTATGTTCTAGTCATTATTTTACATATTAGTTAAAAATAGTGTATGGTCTTTGTTGAAATACTTGAACCAAAAAACAACAAGCTCTTTTTAAGCCTATAGAAGGTTATTAATAACATACTTCAAAGGAGGAATAGTCCGATTTTCAGCTGGGCTGATACCATTGAGCAGTGCCTTGCGGGAATGAATTATGAAATGCTTAGTTGGCGACAAAGAAGAAACTTTGTAAATAAAATCACCTGAAACAAAAGGTACCGGACATGAGAGAAGAAATTTAGCAACTAAAAAGCCACATAATGTAACATCAAACTAGAATGACTTTTCAGAAAGAAAATTCAAATCTTCAAGGCCTCTCGAAATTGTTGTGCATATCTTGACAACTTATATGTTGAGAACTTCAAATTTCAAACACTAAGCATCAATTCAAATGTCCTGTGCTTGTGTTGACCTAGCAGAATTCAGGTCTAGGATGGTTTATGATTGTAGCCCAAAGGAGTTTCTCCAAAGAAGTTCTTCTCCTTCATCAAAGGCATTTCTTTTTTCTAACCATTATAAAATGTTTTCTTTCTTGAAACAGGAAGAGGTGAAGGTGTGGCTGGTCAAAATCTTCTTCTTTTTCTATTTCGTTAAAAAAGAAAACTAGAACTTCTTGTGCATACGGTGAAAAAGTACAAAAAAAGGGAACAACGAATCACGGCCTAAGGAACTTAACAAAAGATGCTTCAAGAAAGATAACTTTCACTTCGAAGATTATATTAAGAGTTCCTAACGAGATAACATTCCCTTCCAGATTGCATCTATAACTTGGTAACTTTACCAGTTCATTAACTTCAATATGTAGTCAAAGCCACCTTTATGCACAAGAAAGATAAGTTTCACACGAGAAAGGACACAAGATAGCAACCAGAAATTACCGTGATGATGCTCCACAGAGGAAATAAATAAAGAAATGCTAAATCATAAAACGACAATACCAACATGACATCACTATGTTATATATAAGCAAAGAAGTAGTATTTGGTGCTTTCTAACAAGAGAAAAAAGACTAGAAACCTTACAAAGTTCATTATATGAATCATGGTCATCAACACCAATTCGACATTTCACGCTTACAGGGGCGTCAGTGTTAGCAGCAATTACTGACATGGCTTCAGCAACAAACTTTCCTTGCCAACATGACAAACCTAGGTTAGACACATAGCTGAAGAAAATAAAATGTCCAAGATGACTGAAATCAGATATAACCAGCACATAGCCAGAAACCTTAGGATCCAGCATAAGGCGAACACCAAAGCACCCATGTCCAGCCACCTTTGGACTTGGACATCCACAGCTAAAAAATATTTTAAAAAAAATATAGAGATAAGAATTTAGGAATTTATTGTAGAAACTAAGACTGAAAGAATCTGAAGAAGATAATTAAAGACACACTTCAAATTGATTTCATCATAGCCGTAAGGATTGGCAAGTTCAATAGCTTTTGCAATGTTATCCAAATTGTTTCCTCCAATTTGCAGGACAATAGGATGTTGATCTGGAGAAAATGCTAAGAACCTGTCCTGTGCAAAATAAATAAAGATTACATGAAAAAAATGGTCAAAACATAGACTGTTGATGCATATCATATGTAACTCGAGCCTTCATGAAAAAGAGAAGGAATTAGTCATATGCCTCCAACACCTACCAGATCAAATATGCAAGTTACAATAGTAGCAATAAGATGGTAAGTTGGTAACTCTTCTTCGACAAAAATAAAGCACCCAAAATTTCTTCACTCCCACCAATCAAACATTAGTTAAAAGTGAGAGAATCCTAGTCCAGTGCATATATGTCTCTAATAAAAAAAGTGAGAAAACTCCAGCCCAACTTGGCTGACAATGAAACAAACAAGACATGAGGTCAGACCAATTTGAAAACTAAGCAGATCCCCACAATGACAGGTCAAACATAGTAGTCAACTGTTACAAGGTTCAATCTGATTAGAGCATCCCACAATTTGAAAAGACCACCATACCGTCACTCTTGCTGACCAAATGTAGGTAAAATGAGAGAAAACCATGGTCCAACTCAGACTTCCCACATGAAATTTGTGGTATATTGTAGGATTTAGGGTGAGGATCTTTTGTTGAGGTAACTGGAGGCAAAACTTCTCATAAGGGTGGGGGAGGGGCCAATAATAATTATTCACTAACCACCATATTAACATGGAGGCAATGTGTCTTGTGAGGGTGAAAATTTGTAGGAAAAAAGTAAAAGCCCCGAGTTCAAAATTATAAAATCATGGAAATTGCATATATGCCTCTTACAACCAATGTTAATAAATTAAAGCAACACTACTGAGTAAATTTGTAGGCAACATTGATAGTTTAATTATTTTCCAAAGGATTCTGCCGCAAACTTACAAGATTATCTTTTTGATAAACAATTGTTTCAGTAGCAAGCATCTCGGTGTACAGCCATGCATGCTTCGATATTAAACGAGCAAGAGTTCTGTAGTGATTATCGGTGCATTCCATCATAGGAGCAACACTGAGAAAGTAAATAAAAATTAATCTCCGTCAATAAATATAAACACTCAAGGAACACACATAATAATGATATCAGCAATATATGATGCGGAAAACTCACCTAAACCATGGAGGGGAATAACGTCCAGCAACCATTTCTGCTTCTGGACCTTGACGAAGTATCTGATTACCAGAAGACCAACTAATTGGTTTAGACAAATTCTTTTGCAATATACTGGATGAAAGCCTAGGATGGCTCTTCTGAATGGTAGACTGGACAGGTGTCAAAGAAGCTGTAACAGAACATCCAGCAAACTTCATCATCCCTCAATTCATATCACAGTCCGCTCCACAGAAAATTCTGATCATGAGCAACTTGAGAGGCTTTAAGAGTGGTGGAATACTCGAAAAACAAATCAAACAACCCTACAGGTTCAATTACGCAACAATGCAAAAACTAGCTAACAGTCTGAATGAGAATCAGGAATAACGAATTGGCAAACAAGCACACACAAAAAAGAAAAGCTCAGCTCCCTACAAAAGGAAAAAAAAAATAGTTACTTTTAAGTTTTAACAAGCACCCTTAACCGAGCCAACCATTTAAACAGAGAAATACTACAAGCATAGACAGAATCAAGCACCATTCACAGAGCCAAGTATTTAAACAGAGAAATACCACACACATAGACGGAATAGCAGAGAGACTGATTGTTTTTACGCAATTAAGGAAGAGGATAGAGTGATTGGCAGTTGGGAGACAGAGTTGCAGAGACAAAAACATGTAACAGGCTTAAATTTCAGGTTTGAAGAAGATGAATGTTAGGGTTTACATGGAGATATAGTTACCAGGAGGGCGGGAATTTGACAACCTCCGCTTCCGACGGTGGGCGGTGCGGCGGAGTTCAGAGGGACGAAGATTGAGCGGCGGAGAAGAAAGTGGAGAGGAACGAGAGGAGTAGTCTTCAGATTTTATGGCCACCCGGGTCCAAATCTGTTCGGTTTTATTTATTTATTTATTTATTTCGTTTTCCAAGTTTTCTTTCTCATTTAAAATAATTTTCATTTTCCTAATATGCTTTAAATCATATGTTCTTTTAGAGTAATGATCTTAAATATCAAAATTGTTAAAAATATATATAATTAATAGCAAAATATATCATTTATCTGCGATAAATCGAGATAGACTACTATATGTGTCACGATTGACATAAATGGTAATCTATTGTAGATAAACAGTAAAATTTTGCTATATTTATAAATATTTGAATTTTTTTTCTATATTTAAAAATAGCTATATTTTTTAATATATCTTTTCAAATTTAAAAACTTGCAAAATATATAGTTTTAGAAACTTTTTTATTATTATTAATTTGTTCGAGATTCTATAGATACTGAAAAGGGAAAATATAAGATAAATATAAGTGGATATTATGAACTTAAGTTTCAAAAAATATAAAATTAAGAACAAATTCATAAAATCAAATAGTTGTAGATTGTTTTTTTCTTTTTTTAAAGAAGAACAGTCAAATTTGAATTTCTGGTTAATTTAAATGGGCTAATTTTGTCAACATTTATTGATCTTTTTTGGTTGATAAATATTTCTAGTCTTAAAATCTTTTGCGGTTCATATCAACATTAGGAGGGGAGATACTATATTGTAGAAAAGCATATCAACACTAGGAGGGGAGATAATTTTATAAAAGCCTTAATCCCAAAACACAAATTAGCCAAAATTTCAAAATTGCTTACTTTCTTTTGTTTTCTTTATTCGTGAGTGTATAGGTCAGTTTACTTGACTAATCTCATGAGACAACCCACTTGACTCTACAACATTTGGATGTCGAGGAAACTCATAGGATAATAAATCATAGGTATATGATCACCATGGATTGAACTTGTGACATCTTACCTCGTTATTAAGGTCATTCCCTATTTACCATTAATTCAACTTATAATGGTTTAATTTTTTTTTCTCTCACTCTTCCTCTCCCTCTCCCTCTTTTCATTTATGTGACATTTCCTCTTCAATTTACTTTTCTTCTCTGACCATACTCCACCTCCAGCAAGACCACATGACCAACTCCTTTTAACCGCACAACACTCTGTTGCAGGCCTCTGCCCTTTCTAATCTCTCTCTCCGTTTAGTTTGTGTTGCCAAGTGAGAGAATGAGATCGCAAACGTGAGTGAGGGGGGAGAGGGAGGAGAGCGATTTGTGTGAAAGAGATGATAAGGAGCAAGAGAGTGAGCGACATGTCCAATTAGCATGCGTTAAGTTCTATTTTTGTAATTTCATTCAAATATTATATAAGCAAATTTTATTTTCTCCCCCAATTTTGGCTCATCCATTCGGTGAACCCCACATTAAAGATTGTTTTAAAAAGTCAACTAAGCTTTTAAAAGTTACATTAGGGATTTTTTGATGTTACTACTATATTTTGGGATGTTAGACTACTATAGACTACTGTATGCAGTAACATGAGCTTGATATTATGAGTTACTCTAGACTTAAGTAAAAGCGAATTTGAAGATATTGAATTTTGTTAAAGTAAATTAGATTTTATTCCAATTATATATTTCTTGTGTTTTCCTTATCTACACTTTCCTTTCTAGTATTTTTTATTTTTTTCTTTTTTTTGTTTGGTATGTTGGTATCTCTTTAATCTTTCATTTATCTTTGTAAAATCAAACTGATTATGCAATATATTTTGATTAAATTGATTATTCAATAAGATTCAAAACAACAAGCTTGAAGAGGGAAAAGCTTGATCCTACTAGAAAAATGGAGATTTTGATTCAAATATTGATCTTGATGTTGCTCTCTCCTACATTGCACTTAGTAAGCCATTTTGTAAATCATGTTTATCAATAGTGGTGGCAAATGAAACATGCAGTTATTCTGTTCCGCTCTTGATCATCTCTCTCATGTAAGTTTCGAGAGCACATTAAAAAATGTTGGTCAAGAAGAAAATTTTATCGACGCTGATTCTTCAAATTTCTTTTATGATTGTCCATAGTGAAATTATATGGCCATTTTTAAAGGTCAAACATGTTAGCCTAAAATTATAAAAATGCTTCAAAACTCTGTACTGTATCAAAAATACTTTCGAACTTTTAAATGTTTAAAAAATACTCTTAAACTTTAGAAAAATAGTTAAAAAAAAAATACAATTGCAGTTAGTTTTAGAAGGAAACTGTTCAAAACACCCTCAAACTTTTAAATGTTTAAAAAATACTCTTTATCCTTAAAAAACTTCAAAAATACATCTACTGTTCGTATATGAGCACAAATTGTTAATACGCATTTAAAAGATATCCTCGAACTTTCAAAATTTGCATTAACACTCTTAGTCTTATAAAAAAAAGTTTATGAAAATGCTTCTACCATTAATATAATGATCAATTTGTTCGAAAATTTATTGAGTTCGAAAAGGATCAATTTTTAAATAAATTATATAGATATATTGTTTTTTCATGTAGACTTTTTAATTTTCTCTTATTTGTCTAATTCTTACACCAATTTTGAACAAAATATAAACCAAAACTTCAAGTTAAAGCATAGTATCCTACACATTCCAATTAAAAATCTCCCCTTAGAATTTACCGTAATAATAAATAACTAAATACAAAAACAATGTATTTGGATATTAACAAACACTTAACTACTAACATACAGTATTATTATATATATATATCATAAGTTCCCCTTGGTGCTTCTATTATTTTCTTTCTTTTTGTTATAATCTATGTACTTTAACTGTAAGGCAAAATTTTCTAATGAGATAAACAAAAAGTCAAACAATTAAAAAGAGAGAGAGAGAGAGAGAGAGGGAAAGGAAGAGGAGTGAAAAAAATAGAGAAAATAGAAAAGTGATCGGTCATAAATTGAAATAGAAGAGAGAGAGAGTGGAGGAGGGAGGTGATAAGGTGTAGATCATTAAGAGTATTTTTAACTTTTTTTTTTTTGGTTCATATATTAATAGTAATGCGTTTTTAATTTTTCTATAAATTTATGGTATATTTTTTAAATTTTTGAAAAATTAAGGATATTTTTTAAACAAAACACTAACGAGTTCCATCTAAACTTAATACTAAGAGTATTTTTTAAAGTTTAAAGATATTTTTGAAACTTTTGAAAGTTCATAAGTAATTTTTACGCAAGATACAAAGTTAAAATGGCATTTTGTATGAGTAAGCTAAGTATTAATAAAACTTTCCAAAATTCGAATAATTTCTTTTAAAAAAATTATTGAGAAAATATTTTTAGTAAAATTATTATAAATAGAAAAAATATCAAATTATTTACAAATATAGAAAAATTTAACTTTCTATCAACGATAGATCGTGATAAATTTCTATATCAGGACGATAACTGCAATAAAATTCTACCACAGTCTGTCTCGATAGTAAAATTTTTCTATATTTATAAATAGTTTAACTCATTTTCTTATATTTAACCTTTAGAAAATCAACCAAAATCTTTTGAGAAATTAGAATCGAACCTCAACTAAAAAGAAAATAATATAATGTTTCTTACCGTTAACCTAAAATCGGGGTAAAAAAATGTTTTAAAACTCGGAAACTATCACATATTTTCATTTCGACGAAACTTACTTAAATTTTTTTTTTTTACCACTAAATGTTCGGCTTCGGGAAATTCGGGTCACCAAAAATCACGCAAAATGTTGACTTAAAACGACGCCGTTCAGAGTGCAAGGCGAAAAACTCAAGCTTCTTTGTTCTTCTCCGTCTTCCTCTCTCAGAAGTCACCTTCCCTTCCATTACTTCAATACCCAGAGCTCAAAGAGCTGCTTCAGAAGGGCACCAAAAGCCATGAATGCCCCCGACCGATACGAGCGCTTCGTCGTCCCAGAGGGTACCAAAAAGTAATTTCACAAACTCTACTTCTTTCTCTATTCACACCAATTTTCTCAGTTTCTGACATTTTCCCCCCTTCTCTAGGGTCTCATACGAGAGAGACACGAAGATCATTAATGCGGCGTCGTTTACCATTGAAAGAGAAGAACATACCATCGGAAACATCTTGCGCATGTATGACCTTTTCAAAAATTTTATATTACTGCTTGAAATTTATGTAAGTGGAGTTAGTAATGGGGTTTTTTGTTGAGCAGGCAGCTGCACAGAGATGAAAATGTGTTGTTTGCTGGATATAAGCTTCCTCATCCTTTGCAGTATAAAATCATTGTCCGGGTTAGTTCATTTTCCTCTTTTTTTCAGGTTTTGTAATTTGGAATAGGGTTTAATGGAGCTTTGAACTTGTGGATTTTTTCCCTGTTCAGTTACTTTGTGCTTGTTTTGATTGGATGAACACTTTTAAGGTTCTGCATTGGTTTAAGCTGTTGGGTTTAATAGTAGGCGGTTTTATGTTCAAATTTTTTCATTCATCCCCAATGAGGGTTAAACTGTCACTTGTTGAATCTCGTGCTGATCAATGAGCTGGCAAGGAAGAGTGTTGAAGATATATTTGATCAAGCTTTTGAGTTCAGGAGTGATTCAACAAATATTCTCACTTTGACCTATGTTCTTTTTCTTGGTTGGTAATATATTGAAGTTAGAATATATATATATATATTGAAGTTAGAAATCACATAATTTTGGATCAGAAGAGTCAAAACTCGAGCTAAAAGGCTATGCAACTTGGTTTCCATTGCCCTTAGTAATAAGCCATTGAGCTTTTTAGTAGGAGTATATCATAAATAGAGCGAGTGGGGCGGAAGGAGGCAAAGATTTAGTTCACTTATGCTTGGGTGAGAGTATTCAAGAAGCAAGGTCCCAAGTACGTTGAATACTAGGGGAGTCATTGCAGTTCTTCACCCTATATATTTGTTATATCTCAATATCATTTCAGTTCTTAGGGAGGTCCCAAGTACGTTGAATACTAGGGGAGTCGTTGCAGTTAACCTTTATATATGTTATATTTCAATATCATTTCAGTTCTTTGGTTTTTATCAAACTTTTGGAATAAGAACTAATTTTTTGAGGAAGACGAGGACAACTGTTTACGAAAGTTCATGCCCCCATAACTTAACTGTATGCCTGGTCTTCTGTTGAGAACATGGTCAATGGGGTTTCAGCAAGATTATGTTGATGTTGACTAACCTTACTTATAAGGAAGCAAGTTCTTAAATTCTTTTAATGAATCCAAATATGCTTGTGGTGACGGAACTTCTGGGTTTTTTATCACTTTAGTGTCCCTCCCCCC
>QLSR01001496.1:1891423-1902229 GCA_031780015.1 Citrullus colocynthis | reverse complement strand
CATCCACCTTAAATGTTTGGTAGTATAATGTATCCTTTATAGTATTTTTTCTTTTTTTTTTTTTTGGATATCCGTAAGTGTCGGGGCTAGCTTACACGCACCATGACTAATCTCACTAGACAACCCGCTTGACCCTATAACATTTGGGTGTCAAAGAAACTCGCAGGATGTTAATTTCTAGGTAGGTGGCCACCATGGATTGAACCCACGACCTCTTAGCCATTTACTGTATCCTTTATACTACATTGTATTGATGATTTAATATGGTTTGTGAAAATAGAATGGATTATTTTCTTTATACCCGTCCTGTATCTTTTTCCCTGTTGGCTTGATATGTATATATTTGGGGTTATCTTTCACAAACTGATTATTACTGCTCTTCAGATCCATACTACTAGCCAATCGTCACCGATGCAAGCATATAATCAAGCCATCAACGATTTGGACAAGGAGCTTGATCATTTGAAAAATGCATTTGAGGTTTGAATTTGCTACTCTGTCTGTAAACTAAGTTTCAAGATCATGCCGTATTTAGCTAATAAATACTTCCAGTGAAAAGTAAAGTGCTGTTGAAATTGATGGCAAATCTCTGATAAAAAAAGGTTAAAAAAAAATTGATACCGAATCTAATAGAGGTTAGGAGTGATCGTGAGCTTATATGACTTTTTCTATAAGCTCTTCTTTAATAATGGATGACAGTGGAGGTGGAGGGATGAGGTTACTCAAATTTCAACTTTGACTCCTTGAATAATTTAAGTCCATGATGACCATTTGGTTTTTGAGAAATGTGCTTGTTTTCTCTCATTCTCTCTACAATTATTTTCATCTTTTCTAAGAAAACATTTGAATTCATTTTTTTAGAAGAAAACATTTGAATTCATAACTAAATGAAAAAAACAAAAACAAGTTTTTATAAATTAGCTATTTTACTTTCCAAAATCTGGCTTGGAGTTTGAAAACACCCTTCAAAAGTAAACAACAAAACAAAGAAACCAATATGTTGAAATTGTGATTATAAGCTTAATTTTCAAAAACCAAAATCTCAAAATTAAGGTCTTGTTTGGTAACCATTTGGTTTTTAGTTTTTTAAAATAAGCCTATAAACACCTCTTTCACCTCTAAAATTTCTTGTTTTTGTTATCTACTTTCTACCAATGTTAAAACCAAGTCAAGTTTTGAAAACTAAAAAGTAGTTGTTAAAAACTTGTTTTTGTTTTTGGAATTTGGCTAAGAGTTCAACTCTTTTACTTAAGAAAGATAAAAACCATGGTAAGAAAATAGAAATTGAAAGGAAATGGTTTAATTTTCAAAACCAAATGGTTATCAAACCTGAGGGTTATCGGATCTTGGTTTCTCATTCTCACATTTTGAACCCCATCTTCCCTGAATCTCATCTATTGGCCATAATTTAGTTACTTTTTGATATTTGGATCAAGGATGGTTACTGAATATATGCTTACATAATTATGATATCAAGTTCAAAATAGTCTTTCACTTTTACAAGTCGCTCAACAACTGTTCTTTAAAACTCTATAAATCTGGCGACAACCTCAAAACCTGATTTAATTGGCTTGTTGGGGCTGCAACTTTTCAGACTTCTCGGAGTTAGGGACTTGAAACTGAGGCATTAAAGCTTCTACAACCTTACTTCAGGATCTATTCTATAGGTTATACAACGGTATCCTTAGTATTAGTTTTAAAATGTTTGAAACTTCTTTCTTGCAGGCTGAGTTCGCAAAGTTCTCAAGGGATTATTGATTTGTCTTTGAAAAACTTGGTGAAGGATGCAGATACAAGACATAGGTTGCTGACATGAAATGGATTTCCAAGAACTTTGCTTTGCTTTTTTTAAGGTTGCTGGAACCATCTTGTAACTTGCTCAACTCTTTTTGGCATGACATTGCATTTAAATTATATATATATTTGAAAAATTTACCTTTTTAGTCCTTGAGTTTGATGGAATAGGTGTAGTTGGTTCATGAGGGTTCAAATTGACCATATGAATAGGTTTAAATGGTCTCTCTTCACTAACAAGACTGTTAAAATGAACCGATTGTCCAAGTAAATTTTTTATTTCCTGATTTGATTTGTTTTGATGACTAAGGTGGCTTGATGATGGGATTTAAAATTTTGTTTACAATTTCTTAATTAAAAATAAGATATATTTTGAGTCCTAAGAGAATAATATTAATATTGTTCATCTTCATCCATTAACCACGGGTGAAAATTCAACTTATTCTAATCGATGAGAAGAAGAAGAGAGTTTGCGTGGTAAATTCCTTCATATAGAAGGCGAAGTTAACTTCAGTTGGTTGCTTGTCGGGGGATCAATGGATAAATTTCAAGGGTATTTGTGAAATTGGAAGAAACAAAAACAAAGACTCTTAAGAGGAGCTCTACAATCCTACGATCATAAATGTGACCAACATATAGAGCAATCCCTTCTACACTGCTTAAAATATAAAGCAACGCTAACTAATCTAGAGAGTTTTTGAAGTATTAGCAAAAAGACATAAATGTGTAAGTTAGAATTTTCTAGAATTATGTTGAAATATGTAAATTGTAAATAAATACCACAAAAATAAAGATTTAGAATTATTCTAGATTTTCTTTAGGTTTAAGGAGAATTCCTTTAGATAAGAATAAATCAAGAAATATCTAGAATAATTAGAATTCAAGAATAACTTAGATAAATCTTTTGCTTGGACTCCAAGAATCTCAAGCCTACAAATAGGAGGTGATAAATCTTTTGCTTGGGCTCCAAGAATCTGAGGCTTATAAATAAGAGGCGTGACCCCATAGGTAAGCCAAGCAAAAGCTAGAAAGTTAGCCAAGAAAAGTGAGTGAGTGTTAGAGAGTGAAAGAATAATCTCTAAGTGTCCATATTTGTACATTCATAATAAAAGTTTTTTTTTTTTTCTCTCTTCCAAGAGATTGTCTCTCTTTTGTGTCAATTTCTTCAACATACACTATCATGGAGAAAAATCTGTTCTCTAAACAAAACTCACGAAATGAAATTGACTTTGCCTTCTATTCGAAGGAATTTACCAGAAAATTATCATCTTTTCTTGCAATCGGTTCAAGATTTGACCGTGGTGATGGACGGAGATGAAGGTTGGTTTTCTTTTTCGTTAGGGCTCAAATTTTATTAAATAAATTGTAAATAAAATTTAAAACACAATCATCATGATGAGAATAGCTAGCAAGCTACATCAGTGATTAAAAATTTTGTTAGTGAAGGACTATTTTAAAACCTTAAGGATCAAAAGTACCTATTTCATAAATCTCGAGAACTAAAAAGATAAATTTTCCTTTATTTTATGTCTCAACATTTCATGTTTGTGTCTACTTGGTATTCTTCTCATTTGGCCACTTTCAACTTTTTGATTACTCTCTCTTAATATTAGAAAAAAAAAATTTTAGTGTCTCAATGAGAAAATACAAAATTTTGTGTCTATTTTATCATTGTATTTAAAATTTTTTTAGCGTGTATATATATATATTTAACTTCCTCAGTTTAAAAACTTTATTGGTGGATTTATTTGATTATATTATTTGATGATTTCATGCTGCCGTAATTTCAAACAATTTATGCATTTTCTTCAATAGCTATTAAAATCTTGGTTTAAATACTATTTTATTTTTTTAACCTTTCAATGGTTTATCTTCCCTTTATGCTTTTGAAACATTCACTCTTAACCTTCCACCATCAGATTTTTGTCCATTTTAATTATTATACTTTCGTAATTGATTTCGATCCTTATACTTGTAAGATGTTGATGCCAAAATTTAGATATGAGAAAACGCATCTGAACTTTATACGACAATAATGATAAATTTGACATTTGGAGAGAACATTACTTGCGCCACATAAGCTTTGATGGTTAAATCAGAAAATATAACCGTGTGGCAAATACAAGTTTAACTATTAGAATGAATTTACTTCCTCTAAAGTCATAATGATGTATTAATATTGAAATTTTGAACTAAGGCATTCATATCAAGATTTTCGAGTCATATTAGGTTAATTCTTGAGCCAAATGGATTCGTGTATGCATTAAGCATGTCCATTCATCAAATTTGGAGGCTCAACCCCTACCTCATCCTTGGTCAAGACAAGGACCAAGAGACTGGTTTGGACTTTTCATCCAATTATATTAAAAAAAATATATAAAATGTTTAGAAATATTGTATTTCTTAAACTCAATGCATATTTTAAATTAAAATGTTTATTATATAATGTATTATAAATGATACGATATTACAAAAGAATAACTATACACTTTTTAAATATAAAACATAATCATAAACTAATTAATAATTGCATATATTCAACCTAATATGTAGTGAATAACTACTAATAGTTTTATTCTTTAGTAATATATTATCTATAGATCATTAAGTCTTTAGTTCAAATCCTTTGTCCTAACCTATTGTCTTAAAAATACGAAATTCATTGTTTAAATCAATATATAAGTTTTGAATTTGAGCATTGCAACTAATTAGATTGCCTAAAGGAGACTAATATAAATATAAATAAGTAAAAAGTTGTTTTCAAATATAGAAAATTAACTAAAATATTTATAACAAAATTTTGTGTTTGTGTCATGATAGACAGTAGTCTATCGCGATCTATCGTAGTTTATTGCTATATGATGTTATTATTTGTAAATATTTTCAATCCTTTTATCATTTAAAATAATTTCTCTATAAATAAATAAAAATAAAAACCGAGCGAGTGTATTACACGCCGCGAGGAAAGAGCGTGGACAGGGCAGGTGCAAGTACACTCTACTTCGCGGTCTTCGCTCTAGCAATTAATTAGAGCAAAACATGAAGTTGTTCTTTACAGAATCGAATTGGGAGACCCCATCTCTCTAGAATCTTCTTCGATCCTTGAAAATACGACCGAAATTGATCGACCCATTAAGCAAAAGGGCGTATTTGACTCACAGTAAGTTCTTGAATCACTCTCTGCAACCTCAATTTCTCTTCTTTTTCATTTTTCTTCTGTGTAATTCGTCTAGGTATGGGTTTCTTGTTTCATTGCTAAGAAAATCTGATGGAAATGAAGATTACATTTGAATCAACTTATGTCGTTCAATTTGGTAGTTTTGTTATAAACTGATCTCAGTGTGAAATTTTTCTTTCACTTGATCAGCTCAAGAAAAATTTTCAATTGTTTGATTTGGACCCCATGGGCTACGCTATGCAATTCACTTATGAGCTTGACTTTTTTTTTTTTTTTGGGGGGGGGGGGTTCATTTTCAAATAATTGGATTTAATCTACTTTTTGTTGGTTAATTGTAATTTCCCTTATCAACTGGCTTCAATGCAGACATTTTGGAGAGTCTTCTGGGCTATCAGGTGAAGAAATGGAGGAAGAGCAGGAGCAACAGAGCCATAATCTTGGTTATTTCTCTAACTTTCATTTTCCCTGTGTATGACTGAATGTTTTATGTATTACAGTTAAATCTCTCAACTGAGTGACTAATTAAGTTGGAGTAAGAAAAGTTTGTCAAGCTGATAGTTATAAGATTTTGATATGAAGGAATTGCAATGGCAAGTAGTCTATGACTGCTGTAAGGTGGCTTTTTCTGGTAGAGCAAACATGGTTGGCTTCCATTGATAAAAATTCTAACCTGATGAGATTGAGCATTAGTGTTTATGTAATTAAAGTTTTCCAACCATGGTTATTAGGATAAATTCTGATAAATATCATTCAGTACTCCGTCCTCGAACATTCTTGATTCGACTTTCAATGCATTTCATTTGACGATGGGATCCATCATTTTTCTCCCATTACATCTTGATTTCATTTTTACCAGAATTTGAAAGATCAAGGCACTTCCTTTTGTATCACTATATGTAAAGCCAAAACATCATTACTATTTGTTTGACCATGCATGGAGTGTGAGACTCACTCCTTCCAATATCATAGTTTGACTACTTGTTTCTTCACATTTCTCCCATCTTTTTCCACTTGTCCATTCTTCCGTGAATGGATCTTGGTTTGTCAGAATTAATGGAGCAAATTATGTCATTTTCTTATTCTCGGTTTCAAATGGGTTTTTTCTGGAAGCTGAGTGCTAAGTATCAGTGAAGACATCCCCTCAGCGTATTTCTTGGTCTTGATGAAAATTATGATTTGTAACGGGTGGCATTCTTTAAATTGGAGCTTCCCATCATTCTAAACATATATTACATCTACAAGCAATCAATTTCTCAATTTGAGAACATCTAATATGCCAATATGATGGAGAAGGTCAAAAGTTTCTTCAATGAATCTCAATAGTATGATGGGTTCACGTCAAGGAATGTAATTAACATCAGTGAACCTACTAATCACCTGTATGCCGTGCAGGTCAAGATGATGAAAATGAAATAATAGCTGAAGGTGCATCTGTTGTGCATGGGGAACCTCCAAGCGTTGACAATGGCCCCCCAAAAGTTGATTCTGAAGTGGTCGTTCTTCAGGAGAAAGTCACGAAACAGATCATGAAGGAAGGTCATGGTCAGATACCGTCTAAATACTCAACGTGCTTTTGTAAGTACCATATACGCTGATATCTTGCCAGTACCTTGATGATGTTGTCACAGTATTTCATGTGTGGGATATAGATTCATGATATTTTCAAGTTAAAAATTATAAGTATCTCACTTATCACGAAGTTGACTCTTGTAGCTTCATTAATTAAATTTTATTATTATATAATAAGGTTCACTGATGGAGATTGACGGTTTAAGATTTTCGTATGCATCAAATGAACTGCTTGTTCTGATGTAGGAATTTTAAAGCTCAACCCAAGAGTTGAATATAATGCATAGAAAATCCAACATTCTGCATTGGAGTTCTACTGTTTAAACGCATTATTGGCTTATTGAAACTCTTGGATTAATTATGATGTTGTAGTATTTTCTCCAAAGCCACTATTTTATTGTATTAGAAGTGTAAATCTTTGACATCTCTGCTCTACTTAAAAGCTTTTATTATTATTTTATCACGTTGCTTTGAATTTTTTACCCATTGGCTATTGATGTAATGGATATATGATTGACTTGATATATGTGTTAGTGCATTATCGGGCATGGACTGAAAGCACACGGCACAAATTTGAGGACACATGGAATGAACAACGACCGCTTGAACTTGTATTAGGGAAAGGTATTTATTTATTTAGGCCTGTAATTATTGAAACATCAAACATATGTATGTTTTTCTGATATCCTCCTAATACTTCTGTAACAGAAAAGAAAGAAATGACTGGCTTGGGTGTCGGTGTTGCCAGTATGAAATCTGGTGAGCATGCGCTGTTGCACGTGGGATGGGAATTAGCTTATGGGAAGGAAGGAAGTTTTTCCTTTCCCAATGTTCCTCCAATGGCAGATGTATTATATGAAGTCGAGCTCATTGGGTTTGATGAGACCAAAGAAGTAAGATTCTGTTGCAGTTTCCAGTTGTTGCTATCTTCAATCTCATTGGTCCACTCCAACAGTATCCAACTGTTGTGAAATTTACAATCTCCTATGTATTTCTTAGGGAAAAGCTCGAAGTGACATGACTGTCGAAGAAAGAATTGGTGCAGCAGATCGCAGAAAGATGGATGGCAATGTTTTATTCAAGGAGGAAAAACTGGAAGAGGCCATGCAACAGTATGAAATGGTTACGTACTTCTCTTTTTTCACATTTATTATTTAAATTTCAAGTCTCGTACATTCCAGAAGATAATTTTCATCTTCTTGACAAAGTTTTCTAATGGTTTCTTTATAGGCTATAGCATATATGGGTGATGATTTCATGTTCCAGTTGTTCGGAAAGTACCGTGATATGGCTTTGGCCGTTAAGAACCCGTGCCATCTTAACATGTCAGCTTGTCTCATAAAGCTCAAGCGCTACGAGGAAGCCATTGCTCAATGTAGCATGGTAAGATACGATGCTTTGTAGGTGAAGGGAAATTGTTTCTCATGTTCCATGATCTTTGATTCAGTATATATATTTCTTCAAAGATAGCTCAAATAAGAGGTCAATTCATAATGCCTTTGAGGAATTTAATATTGCATGAGCTTTTCAAGATCAGATTACGGTGGACAGAGGTTAGAGGACTTCTTAATAATAGAGTAGACACATCGGAAAGAGAGCGAGGGGACGATAGCTTGACCTAATTTGACAGATTTCTCTCCTCTGTGTCATGCACATGTTTGTGTGAATTACACGTTTTCTTCGCCAATATTAATAATATGTTGGGATTCATTTCTCACCGTTTGTATAAGCTCGAGTCTATAAAGCTTGGATCATGCTAAGAAGTAGGTTTATTAGGTTTATAGAAGCTTGAATTTGTGTAACATGTATGATTGGTAACAATTGGCAAAATTTGAGTTCATGAAGTTTGTGGAATATGGAAGTTCTAAAAGTTCCAATGGGCTTAATGTCTGACAGGTATTGGCAGAGGATGAAAACAATGCCAAGGCCTTGTTCAGACGGGGTAAGGCTAGAGCAGAACTCGGGCAAACCGATGCAGCTCGGGAAGACTTACTAAAAGCACGCAAATGCGCACCTGAAGACAAGGCAATTGCAAGGGAGCTAAAATTGCTTGCTGAACATGACAAGGCTGTTTATCAAAAACAAAAGGAGATCTACAAAGGAATTTTTGGTCCAAGGCCCGAGCCGAAACCGAAGCATGGTGTAATTGTGACTCGGCTTATCCTTATTTGGCAATGGTTGATATCACTTTTCTACCGTCTCTTCAAGCGTGAAAAACACCATGGTGACTAGTTACATCTTTTGAATTTGTGGGTTGAGAACTCATATGATGTTAGATTAGAAAGCTGAACCCTAAGCTAATTCTTTCTGTTTATCTTCTGGTCTTGAATTTTCACCTCAGTGTCAAACATTAGTTATTAACACAAGGTTTTCAATGGCTGAGTTGAACATTTGGAATAATGCATTAACTTCTCTCTTCTTAACAAATATGTCTAAATGCATGCATCTGATTAAAAGGTAGATGATCCAAACCTTCACTCTACAATTTAACCGTCCAATCTACATGTTTATATGACGAAATGCGTCTATATATATATTCACAAGTAAGTAATCAAATTACATTTCTATTCCAAGGAAGAGTAAACTTTAATCATATACAGATTTCAATCATCAACAAGAAGGAGCCCTTTGAAATACATCATCTTCTACCAAAGTTGTTTCGGCATTGACATCCAAAGAAAATAAGCACAAACAATCTTCTGAGATATATATACATAAACAGCGAATGAAAGGCTCATCAGTGTCACATCCTTCCAATCCCCCTTTCTTTGAGGACTCAATTTCTCCTTCAATTCAGTTCCCATCTTCTCAAATCTCTGGAAAAACCCGGGAACCATCTGTTTTCTTTCTTGGCCTTTCTTCTTCGTTTTTTCTTCTGAAGAATCCGAAGGATCTGAAGGATGGCAGCAGAGGAGGGCGATGGATCTGGGGCTGATGCTTCTGTTTCCGAACGGCATGGTGGTGCTGCGGCTTTGTCGTTGGAAGAAATGGCGGTGGCCGGCGGAGAGGGCTGCCATGGAAATGGCAGGAGGAATGGGCTGGGACTTGGAAGAAAATGGAGTTGGGAGATATTTTTGTGGGGATGAGAGGGAATTTGAATAAATTGGAAAAAGGAATGGATAATTTTAGTTATGTATAGACAATAATAAAGTTTGGAATTGGCAACTTTTGCAAAGGATTTTTCAATGGTTTTTTTGGACTCAAGTGGACATGTAGGAATATCTAAAGTACTTAAACATCTAACTTACAAATTATACCGAACAATTGAAGATGGCTTCTTACGTAATGTTCTCATGATATCCTAATGGATAGTTTAAAAATCAATATATTTATGAGAAATAAGAGTTTGATAAAATGAAGAATAGGTTTCAAATCATGGTAGCCACCTACCTAGGATTTAATATCCTACAAGTTTCTGACACTAAAATATTGTAGGGTCAAACAGATTGTCTTGTGAAATTAATCGAAGTGGGCGTAAATTGAACTAGACACTCGTGGATATAAAAAAAAAAAAAAAAGTTCCATTTTTCAAATCCAACCTAACATAAAAGGTGTTAAATTGATTGAATTAACTTGCCAAGTTCAAAAATTAGATTTTGTTTTTTACCTTGTTTAGAATCATTCATTTTTTATTAAATTATACAAAATACTTCTAAAGTTTGTATTTAGTGTAAAAAATACTCTCGAATTTTTAAAAGTTTTAAAAATAGCTTTAAGACTTCCCAAACAAGTTAAAAGAATGCCCTTGCCGTTAGTTTTGGATGGAAACCGTAACTGTTTTTGATAAAAAATTCCATGAACTTTCAAAAGTTTAAAAACTACCTTTAAACCTAAAAAGAGTAAAAAATATTATTAAATACCATCTTACTTCTTCTTCTTATTTTTGTATGTTTTAAGGGGAGAGTTTAATTGTGAAATTTTGTGAGATTGTGGCATTTTATGTTTTATCTTAAAATTTTGATTAGTGAGAAAATTGGTGTAAAAAATAAAAAATTTAAGAGAAAAATGAGAGTATCTATATTTTTTTAAAAATGTTATCTATAAAATTTGCTTTAAAATTGGTTCTTTTCGAAGTAAAAAAATCTTCAGAAAAATTAATCACCATACTATTTGTAGAAGCATTTTTAATACATACATACATATACATACATATACATACATATACATATATATACATACATATACATATATATATATATATATATATATATATATATATATATATATATATATATATATATATATATATATATATATATATATAT
>QLSR01001496.1:1808524-1891116 GCA_031780015.1 Citrullus colocynthis | reverse complement strand
TAATTAAAGTTACTTGGCTGCATAATTTGATGAACTTATATAATTATGATGTATTAATTAATAAAACAATCAAAATTAGTTTGAAAAAACAAATATAACATTTTGTGATTAAAAATTAATTAATTATAATTAATCAATGATAAAATAATTATAATTATTACAAAATAATCTTATAAAATATTAATCATAATAATAATTAATTAGCTACAAATATAATTTATTAATGAATTGATAGTATTAATGCATCCGGTCTTACAATTTATTGAAAGAACGTGTATATATATAATTTATTTATTTATAAAACAGGGGTAAATTCAAATATTATAATTTAAATTTTAATATAATTTTCTAAACTATAAATTTAATATTGAAAAAGTATTATAAATAGAAAAAATATCAAATTATTTACAAAATATAGAAAATTTTACTTTCTATGATAGGCTGTGATAGTAGAGTTGGATAGACACAAATAGAAAGTGAAATTTTCTATATGTGTAATTATTTTCAACGGTTTTTCTACTTTTGAAAATATCATTTTAATATTCATATTTTAATTAATTTTAATAATAATAAAATAAAAGAAAAAACTTATGTATTAAAAGAGAAGGGAGGGTGGATCAAGAAAACACACTTGTAAATGAGTATCTTTCGCGCTTATAAAGAATGCATGAGAATAGCATGTGAAAACTTAAAAACTTGTACCAAACAATTCAGGTGATGCGTATTCCTTACTCACTTCCACTCTTATTCCCATTCCAATTCCTTCTATCCAATGGACACCTAAAATATATTTTGGAAACTTTTTGAGTTTGAGTATCTTCCTACAAAGCACAAAGTTGAACTATACATAATTTAGTGGATATTAATACCATTAAAAAATATGGTAGAATTCTTTTCTTTTTTCCTACACTTTGACATTCATTACACAGAAAAATATTCCATTGGCCCAATTCTTTCATTAAAGATTTGAGATCCCATGATAACACTAACTACCCTTTTAACTTCCTAATTTCTACTTAAATGATACACCAAGAAGACAGACAGAGTCAAGTGAACATTTCTCACCAGAAATATGTTGTCTATACAAAGAGATTTCTCTTCAATCATTCTTCTTCATCAAGGCTGGCTTCTTCATCAAAGTCCGAATCCTCAGAAACTGCCTCACTCTCTGAATCACTAACCACATATTTCACCTGTGTTCTGTTTGCTCTCTGTGATCTTCCTCTCGCCGGCCGAAATCCGGCAACTTCTTCAGTGGTCTCAGAAGAAGCAGAACCCATCAACTTCTCTTCATTTCCAGCTTCTTCTTCTTCTTCTTCTTCTTCTTCTTCTTCTTCTTCTTCCCCAATTGTTCTTCCCAATATAGAGCCACTTTTCTTGTTGAAAGGTGATGCTCTTATCTTCCTCACTTTCTTCTCCGGTGAGATGCCGGAGTTCTCTGCTGGTTCCAGCATTTGAGTTATCAGTTTCTGTCCCAACTTCACTCCTGCAGCAGGGGGCTTGGTTGTTTTGGCATTTGCAGCAGCCGCCTTTCTTCCTCCTCCTCTTCCTCCTCCTCCCTTCTTGGCTGCCGGAGGGGCTACCTCCTTTATTTCCAAGTCGTCATCGTCCTCGCTAATGGAGATCTGAGCAGACTTTGCAGTAGTTTTCTTCTTGGGAGCTGCTCTCTTGCTGGGTTCTTTCTTCTTGGCCGCTTGTACTTGCGGCACTTCAGTTTCCATGGCTGAAACTGAAGAGTAAAAAGAAGTTGCAAGAGTATGAATCCATTGTAACTTTTGGGGATTAGTGGTAAATTTTAACAGGATAGAAACTTGAAAATAAAATTTTAACAATGAGTAATATTATTTTACCTTCTGATGGTTCAGGAGATGACTCAATTTTGTAGGCAGCAAGACGGTCTTTAAGCTCGAGGATTTCCTCTTCGTCATCGTCGTCAAGAACTGCAGCTTTAACCTGTGGTTGTTTCCGCGGCAAAACAAAGTCAATTTATTTCCCGGCGATGTCAAGGACGACAACACTAAAATGAATGAGCAAAACTGTTACCTTCTTAGCGGGAGCCTTCCTTGGAGCTGCTTTGCCTTTGGGCTTCACCACCGGATTATTTGCTGTGAAGTGAATATCATTGAGGCTAATACTAATATGCAAAGAAAATAAAACCAAACAAACAATGGAGTTTCTGAAGAGGGGTGAATAAAGAACTTACCAACTTCCGTTGTAGAACTAGATGTTGTGTCCATACTTTCCGTGACAGTTTCTGCATTGATGGTTTTCTTACTGTTACGTGGAGCTTTTGGAGCATTTCTAGAGATTTTTGGCTTTAAATCGTTATTTGATTTTTCTCTCTGCTGTTTTCTTATCTCCATTGCCTGAGCATCACTTCTATCCATCTCCTGTATTACAATCAAAACCTTAAGCAAAATGTAGAGCTGATAGTATATGAAACGTGAAAGAAACTAATAGTTCCATCTTACATCAAGTTCTTTCTCAAGAGCATCAAGGTCATTCAGCCACAAAGACTTGGGGGTTGCCTTCCTCAGATCGTCCACTTCCCCTTTCAACTTGTCTCTATCATTACAGAGCTCCTGAACCTTCTCAATGGTCAAGGTTCCAATTGCCAGGGCTAGTAAATACTCGTAATCACTAACTCTTTCGCCTTTTACTGCTTCCGGACTCTCCTCTGCTTCATCTGTTTCATTAGATGCCCCAGCAACTTCTGGCTCAACAGATTTAGTCTTCTTCGGAAAGGGTGTAAAGCCTTTCGCTTGAAGCTCATGGAACAAATCAACCCTTCTTCTATTGCTTACTATTATCTCTCCATTCACAACAGCAAGGATAAATCTCACCTTGTTTTCCAGTTTAAGCAACTCCATTTCAAGGTTTTCCAAAAGATTCCTCTGCATTCAAAAGTGAACAATTTTGTAAAATCATTGTTCTCACAACCTTTCAGAAGGATAAGAAGAAAAAAAAATGTAAGTATGTTCACCTTTCTTTTCTCGTAGAATTCAAGTCTCAGGGGAAAAAATTCCTCAAGAACTGCAAAAGTAGTAATATTTTTTTATCAGATCATAGAACTCTAACAGCATAATAAAAAGATTTGGTATTGTCTTTAAATATCTTAACACAACATACTTTGTTCTGGGGTGTCATATTTCTTAATCACGCCATTTGCATCAAACAAGTGCATGTTGCTAGTGCTGACAGTTGTAGTTAATTTGAATTTCTTCTTCAAACCTTCTTGGATGGCCAATAACATGTTTTCCTCCGTTAAGTGAACATCAATGGAAACAATTTTGTCATCGCTGTGGTGATCAGCTTGCTGCATATCATCAAGGAAAGAAGATTTTCTCAGCACAATGAAAAAGAACAATGCAAGAGAAGCTTTTACTGAGATGTAATTATTTCTCTACCTCAATAAAAGGATCCTTCGCTGCTTTTTCTTTATCTTTGTCATGCTTTGTTGCAACTCTTGTGACAGAGTCCAGAAAGTCCTTGTAGTCATTAGTCCATCGGCGGACTGGCAATTCAATTATTCTCAACGTCGTATCACTGACTTCCTCTATAATTCCACTAACAGTGTAACTAGTGCCTCCGTCTTTAGTGGAAGTTTTCTCTATAGTTCCTGAAAAACCTCTATACCAGGGATCCATTGGCAACATCATTTCACCATCCAACATATGTCTTACGTTTCTAATGATGTCTCTAGGATTATAATTTGGAACGTACGAACTCCACCCGGTTCCAATTCCTTCACTTCCATTGACAAGAACAGTTGGTATGATAGGCATATACCTAAAAAGCACAAAAGAAAAAAAGATTAGAAACACAACGCTAAGCAAGCAAACTTATTTTTCTTAACAAGGAAGAAAAATGCGCTAAAGTAGGGCGGCGAAAAGGAAGAGAAGCACAAGACAGGAAGAGATTTACCAGGTTGGTTCAATCGACTGGCCGTCTTCATTTAAGTAGTTAAGAAGTTTGTCGTCGTCTTTTGGGAAAAGGAACCGTGTGACATTTGAAAGTTTAGTGTAAATGTACCTAGAACTTGCATGATCTTTGCCTCCCTGGAGAAAAAACACACAAAATAAATCAATGACTAGAATTTAATATGGTTCATAAGTGTTTAAAGAAATGAGGGAAATATCTACATGGTTCCGTGTGCCAAACTGTCCATTTGGTAGAAGAAGATTAATGTTGTTGCTGCCAACGAAGTCCTGTGCCATTCCAATGATGGTACTAGCAAGACTCTGCTCACCATGATGATATGCAGAGTGCTCAGATACATAACCGGAAAATTGAGAAACCTTTGCTTCTTTGACAAAGTTCCTCTTGAAAGAACAGAATAGGATCTTCCTTTGGCCAGGCTTAAGGCCATCAACCATTGAGGGAATAGACCTTTGTAAATCAGCCATTGAAAATAATATAAGCTCCTTGTTGACGAAGTCACTGTACTTTATCAATTTTCCTGTCTGATCTAGATGGGTACCAGGCTGCAAGAGTGTTATTGAAGAGAGCAACATTAGTAAGACAATTTAACTCCTTGCAACGGCAAAAATACATGGGTGATTGATCGAACTTCTTACCTCAAATTGGCGGAGCCAATTCTTTCTATCTTCAATCTTCTTCTTACTGAAAGCAAGCTCAATGGCCTCCCCATCATTATCATCTTGCCAAATAAAATCTTTCTTGTGCTTTGTCAGCTGTTCAAAGTACTCTCTTCCTTCTTTTGATGTGCTTGTTCCCAACCCCTGCGCAGTTAGGATAACAAATTAATGCATTGAAACATTAATATCTTTCAAATAGAATTTGAAGAAATACAACTTACACAAAGAAGTTCCTATATTTAAGTCATAGAAGACCGACCTTATAGTACTTGATTGACCAGCCACTTGCATTGCCTCTCAAGCTTTCTTTCCAAGACTCGTACTCGGGCATGGTATAGAATGACAAAACAGTTCCATTCCTATGAGTAGCCTGCAGACGTCAAAAGAATGAGTGAGAAACCATAGCTTTTAGCAAACTTGCTAGTAAGAACTAATCAACGAAGTAAAACCAACCTTGACAATAGGCGTTATGAATTCAACCAAGAACGACGGCACTTTTAGGAGAGAAGGCCAGAAAGAATGAATAAAATTGATCAAAAGTCCTTTAATGTGTGAACCATCATGATCCTATATATAGGCATTGAAGTTAACTCCTTGTTGTAGAAAGAAACAAATAGAAATAGCACACAAGTGAAAACATAAATGAACGTAGAAATCATAAGCCATCAAACCTGATCAGTCATAATCATCAAATGACCATATCTCAAAGCCTTAGCATTGCTGTATTCCTTCCCTTGCTGAAGTCCAAGAATTTGCTTGATGTATTGAATTTCTTTATTCTCTGTGATCTGTTTACTACTTGCTTCCCTCACATTGAGCAATTTACCTCTTAGTGGGAATACACCATAAAAATCTCGTCCTACCACACCAAGCCCAGCCATCTATTGGAACAACAACAAAATTATATAAATCATCCAGGGAGAGAGAGGGAGAGAGAGAAAACATCAATTCCTAAGTGTGAAAAAATGAAAACTTACTGCAAGGGCCTTAGCTGAATCTCCTTCCGTCAAAATTAAGGTACATTTTTCCGAGTTCTTCCCTCCAGCGCAATTGGCATCCTCCAACTTTTCTATACCACTAATCTTTTCTGTTTTTGCTCCATCTGTTTTCTTCAGGTCTTTGCTTTGCTTGAAATTAACCCATGAGAGAACGCTGTCCATAATTCCAGATTTCGTGGCGACTGGGTTGCAATGTTTACAATAATCAGTATCTTAATTAGAAATAATAAACCAATATATGAATTATGTTTGTGATTACTGCGTACATACCATTCTTCAAAAACTCTGGCGTAAGTTCGCATGCGGAACCAAAACTGTTTGGACGTTTTGTCAAAGTTTCCTTAGTTTGGGAGTCAAAGGATGGATTATCAATGAGAGCGTTGATAAAAACCCATAAATAACTCTTCACATTGTGGGCCTTCACGTTAGCATTTTTGTTCTTCTTATTTACAACAGTCATCACATAATTTGCTATTTGATTAGTGATGTAATCAACATGAGTCCCACCCTTAATAGTTGAAATCCCGTTCACAAAGCTGACCTGTTCAACAAAACACCATTATTAACCGTATCAGCTTCAAATATTCAGCGTAATTTGCATCAATCACATTCATTCATTCAATGAATAGATACCTGCTGGAACTGGCCCTCACTTAAGGTCACCACAATTTCCCATCTCTCGTTAGGCTTAATGTGATACCTAAAACAAATCATAAACCCTTATACCAAAACTGAAAAAAAAAATGATATAAACTCTATATTTTGCAAACAAAAATTCCATTGACTACCTTTTCGGAGGTTCCGTCTGAAATGTGGATGCTGATTTGAGGTAAAGATCTACATAATCTTGAAATGATTTAATAGGGACCCTTTGTCCATTCAGCTCAACCTTCACGGTTTTACCAAGACATCCGGCCAAATCCAACACTCTCTTTTTCATCAGGGCAACAACATCATCTTCAAGATGAGTCATGTTGAACTTTGCCAAGTCTGGCTTAAATGTTACCTTGGTCCAATTATCACCCTCCTTGCACTTTGTTATAATCGGCTCAGATTTTTTCCCCATGTTATCATTGAAAACCTTCCATGTACAAAATATACACATTAGTTAGTTTCCAGCTCTTGCTAAAAGAAGTTCAGATTATCATATTACGCAAAGAAAGCTAACCTCTTGAACCTCAAAACCTTATATTGGTAACAGAAAGTTACATTCAAGAGAGGGGGAAAATGACATCGAAAGAGCAATTTTTCAAATGAGGCTCAGCAAAAGAGTATGAATCAAACATACAAGATAACTGCAAACAGGATTTGCAAGACATATATAGCATCTTAATAGTTCTTGAAGCACAAAAATAATAGAGGTCACACAATCAGTTCAAAGTCGACCGGACAATTAGTCGAAGAGATGCTAATCACTTCCTTCTAAAACATAACACCCTGGCCATTTCCCAATTTCGAAAACAAATCAATACATAAACACACCAAATCAGAGTATTGATCTGCCAAAAATGAAAAAAAAAAAGATTTAATCTCCACGAAGGATGGACTTATCATACCTGCTTATACTTCTTCATGCGTTTTCCATCAGCCGTCTCGATCACAAATTCAGTGGAAAAAATATTGGTAAGTTTCGCACCATAGCCATTGCGCCCACCAGTGGTTTTCTTTTCAGTATCATCATAGTTACTACTAGTCAAGAGATGTCCAAAGATCAACTCAGGCACATAAACCTTCTCTTCCTGATGAATTTCAACCGGAACTCCATCTCCATTGTTGAACACGCTGATACAGTTC
The DNA here is from genome assembly GCA_031780015.1 of Citrullus colocynthis. Taxonomy (NCBI): domain Eukaryota; kingdom Viridiplantae; phylum Streptophyta; class Magnoliopsida; order Cucurbitales; family Cucurbitaceae; genus Citrullus; species Citrullus colocynthis. The sequence continues at coordinate 1,883,726 of QLSR01001496.1, read as the reverse complement.
TGTTCGACGTCAATATTTACCTTGACTGAATCCATCGAAGGGTCTCTCTGCTTATTATCTGCAGCATTGACCAAAATTTCATCAAAGATCTTGTAAAGACCAGGCACGTAGGAGATGGATCGGTGAACCATTCTGTCGTTCTCGTAAACCCAGAGGTTTTGGGTGTGCTTTTCAATAGATCCGACATAGGTATCGGGTCTGAGGAGAATGTGCTCGAGCTGAGACTTCTTCTGGTACATCTCTTCGATTGTTTTCTTTGGACCTGCCGGATTGGAGTCGACATTGGTGACGTTGCTGTTTTGCAGTGGGCGTTTCTTCTCGACAGCCATGGCGATCGGAATATAAGTTCTTGAGAGAGAGAAAAGACACAGAGATGGTGTCTGAAAGATTCAAGATGAAGAAAGAGAGAGAAAAAAATGGGATTTATAGAAATTAGGGTTCGCCTGACAATTTGAATTTGAATTTGAATTTGCGCGCTCTTCTTTTACAAAGGCAACGGCTAGCTTTGTAATCCGGGGTTTGGATCCGACTGGCTCCGGTTCCGATGAAACCCAGACATCCGGGTTTGGAGCTTTTTTTTTATTTTTTATTTTATTTTTAATTTTTATTTTATAATTTTAATAATATAATTTTTATATTTCTAATATTTCTTTTTGAGAACTCATGTTTTATTTTAGAGTTGTAAAAAAAAAAAAAGTGTTTTATTTTAGAAGAAATTATCTTAAATAGCTACTTCTAAAAATATTTACAACTAATAGCAAAATTCACCGTCTATCTGCAATAGACTATTATTTGTATCTATCGTAACACGTATACTAGTTTATCGCGATCTATCGCAAATAGACAATGGAATTTTGCTATATTTGTGAATATTTTAGTTCTTTTTGCTATATTTGAAAAGAGCCATTATTTTAGAGAAAAATACATTTTAGAACCTCACGTTTTGTGTCTAGTTTTCATTTGGTCCCTTGATTTCAGAATGTTACACATTTAGTTTTAAGTTTTGAGTTTGATTTCAATTTAGTCTCTATGTTTCAAGATGTTACCATTTTATCTTTGAGATTTGAATTTTGTTTCAATTAAATTTCTAAGTTTTAAAATTTACATTTTTAACTTTGATTTTTCATCAATTATTTTTTGTCTTTCATGGTAATGTCTATTAATTTATTTTAAAAAATTAAAAAAAATTATAATTAATTAAATTTCACCATTCTTCAAAAACATAAATAACTAACTTCACATATTTTATAGATAAAAGAACAGAAAACCAATGAATTAAAAAACCTCACATATCTAAAAACAAATGGGGATGGAAAACAAATGTTCCCCATTTGTTCAAAAGATGAGTAATGGCAAATCTAGAACTTCGATTGAATGAGCACAATTCAGAGTTAGAGGTTTAGTTCATAAACTTCTTGATTTGTGTCTATATATGTAGTCTTGAACTGTATAAAATATCTAATAGATCCTTTAATTTTTTTACTTTTGTGTCTAATAGAGTTCCAAAATTTCAATTTCATATCTAATAAATCTCTTACATATTAAAAAATACCTTTAAATTTAAAAATAAATAAATAAATACATTTACTATTATATGTTCATATAAGTCGTTAATATCGTCTTACTTATCTATTTTTCATCTTTTTTCTCCCCTCCCTTCATCAACTACATTTTTTTATTTAACTATTTATTGTTCTAGTATGTTTTAAGGAGAGATTTTGATTTTAGAATCTGATGAGAATTTTATGTTCTAACTTAAAATTTTGGTTTTTATTTTGGTGGCTAAGAAAATTGGTAGAAGCTTAAAATTGGAAATTTAAGAGAAAAATGAGGATATCTATATAATTTGCTTTAAAATTGATTCTTTTCGAACTCAAAAAAATTTCAAACAAATTGATCACCGTATTAACAGTAGGAGTATTTTTTTAAAAAAAAAGTTTTAAGTTATTTTTGCAATGACGTATTAACGATTTCTATTCATATGCTAATGATGAAAATATTTTTAGAACTTTTTTTTTTTTAAGTTAAGCATATTTTTTAAACTTTTGAAAATTCAAAGGTATTTTTGAAACAAAACTTCAACAGTTTCCATCCAAAACTAATGGCAATGGTGTTTTTTAACTCTTTTTGAAAGTTTAGGGGTATCTTTTAAACTTTTGAAAGTTCAAGGGTATTTTTTTACACAAAGTTCAAAGTTCAAGAACATTTTCTATAATTTAGCATTTTTATAATTATACTTTTCATGCAAAGAAATGACACTATGTGAATATATTTTCACAATTTATAAAGGAAATTAGAGACTAATTCTTACCAAAAAAAAATGTCAACAGTTGGGACTAACTTTAATATTTATTACAAATATAGGAATTAAGATTGGACATTAAAAGTACAAGGACNACACACACACACACACACACACACACACACACACACACACACACACACACACACACACACACACACACACACACACACACACACACACACACACACACACACACACACACACACACACACACACACACACACACACACACACACACACACACACACACACACACACACACACACACACACACACACACACACACACACACACACACACACACACACACACACACACACACACACACACACACACACACACACACACACACACACACACACACACACACACACACACACACACACACACACACACACACACACACACACACACACACACACACACACACACACACACACACACACACACACACACACACACACACACACACACACACACACACACACACACACACACACACACACACACACACACACACACACACACACACACACAGTTTAGAGACTTGTCAGAAACTAAACTTGTAAATTTAGGAACTAAACTTGTAAATAAATTTAGAAACTAAACTTGTAATTTACATGCAATTTTAAATGTATTGATATATTATACCTATAGGATCTTTTATTTTTATATTGTAGTATGAGAAAATAATTAGAAGAATATTGTAGTTTGAAAAATATTTAGAAAAATATTGCAGTTAGCAGTCACATCTAATAATAATTGGATAAAACAAAATTTAAAAAAAGGAAGGATGCAAGCTAAACTTGCACCCATAAAGAAAAAAAATTAAAGAGGGTGAGACTTCAACGTGCGACCACAATCTCTTGTCTGCCACGCCTTGCCTAGTCACCTTGTCTGTCACGTCACTCATTAAGAGATGAAGACCATAGACAAACGCATTTCATGTACCTAGCTGAGAGTGGACTGTCACGTTACATAACGTAGTAGAGTTTCTTGGGTACCAGTTGATGGAGAGCCTATTACCAGAGTAATGCTTGATAATTGGTTGAATATTTGTCAAATGCTACTTGGTGGGACCCTATATGCTCATCATATCAGGGGATCAAGATTGAGTTTAACATGGTTAGGATCACAATTTCCAGGGGTGGATGATGTAGACGAAAAAGCTGTAATGAGATATCCACGAGCATACATACTATTGATAGGTGAACATCTGTTTTCTAACAAACCAAGTCGGTTTGTGCATCTGATGTTCTCGCCATTGTTAGCCAATCTCTATGATGTTGGACGATACTCTTGGGGTGGAGCGTATTTGGTATTAGGGGTGTGCACAATTCGATTCGATTCGGTTTTGAGCCAAACCATGAACCAAACCGAAGTTATCGATTCACAATGAAGAAGAACCGTTGAAAATCAGTTCACATCGATTTCGGTTCTTGAATCTAACCAACCTGATCTTTTTCAGGCCGGTTTGGTTCGATTTTTAACCGATGGTGTAGTTAAAGCGAAAGCGAGAGCGAGAGCAAGAACGAGAATGAGAGCTAGAGCGATAGCGAGAGCATTTCACTTTTATCACTCTCGCTCTTACTCTTACTCTCCCTATTGTGCCTTATGTCCCAGGTTGTTTTTACTACGATCGGTTCGGTTTTCTGCAATTTTTTAGGGTAATAAATTGATGATCGAACTGAACCATTCGGTTTTGCTCTTTCGTGAATCGTTGATTCTCTATTCTTAACAAAAAATCGAACCGAACGAGCTAGTTCGATTCAGTTCATCAATTTTTTTCAATTTTTGCATACCCGTACTTGGTATGGTTGTTGAAGAAGTTAGAAATATAAATGCGGAAGCAATTAGGATCTAAACAACTCTAATTACATCAATTTGATGGATTAAACATGCTTGTTCTTAAAAACCAAAAAATGGTACTTACTTGTTATAGCTCAAAATTAAAACGGTTTCTTCCAAGATTTTGATCACAAACATTTTGTGGATGTAAACCCTACTTTCATTCTCCTAGTACTAAGCTAAGTAAGTTGTTAATAGTTGTAGATTTAGACAAATTTTTCATTGTTTAGGCTTGAAGAGGCGTGGAAAAGAGCTTTTGCAAGGGCCAAGGCGTTTAGCTTGGAGGGAGGAGTAGCTGAGAGCCTTTATGTTGTGTTGTGGGCGGCAAGGGTGCTCATGAGGTGAGTGGCCGACATTGAAAGGAAAAAGTTTGTGAAAATTTGGTTAAGTGTTTGTTTGGGACGTGGAGAACCTATAGGTAGTCGAGCCTAAGTGTTGGGGAGGACGCGTGCATAAGAATGCTAGATGGGTGATGGAAGAGGCGTCTTGGAAGGCTAAGTGTGTGGCTTGAAGTGTGGGCGAGTATGGTAGGATGCATGGTACAGTGCTTGGCTTAAGGTTGTTGGCAAGGAAAGGATGCGTCCTAGTGTGTATGGTGCAAGTGATGTATGATGCGTTCTTGGTATTGATTGGTAAGAGGCATGATGCATTTTTGTGTGTGTTAAAAGTTGTTGACAAAGAGAAGATGATGCATTTTGGTAAGCTTGAAGTGGTAACAAGGAGTAGGTGATTTAGGGTTTAAGAAAATCACACCTCCTACTTAACCATGCAATTAATGAAAAAACCAAGATAATTCAAAATTGATCTTCTAAAAATCAAATAAAATGAATTTCCAAATTTTAATTCTCAATTTAAACTTAATTCCACTAATTGAATTTAAATAATATTAAATTAATAATTTTTCACTTATCCCTGTTTCCAATCTGATGAATCTCTATTCATCCAATTTCTATTTAAATCACATTTAAATATTTTCAACTACCCAATTTTGTTAAGTTTATAATTAGAACAACAAACCGTAAATCTTACTCCTTAAACGAATTTGAACATTTTCAAATTCTTTCATTCCACTATTCTAAGGTTTAGTCCATGAGCTAACAAGGGGACCTAAAGAACCTACAAATCATGAGCTCCCACTTAATTGACTAAATTCTTTAACCTAGTTAATTAATATTCGTTAACTACCGAGACACTCCACTATCGCCCAGTAGTTATATTTCTGTCCACTTTATATAATAATGATTAGCAAGTTGATCCTTCACAAGTTATTCATAATTACAGTTAGATCAAAATTACCGTCTTTACCCTTGTAATTACATCTCGTTCCTTAAGTCCCACTGATTCTTTAATGAACAATTGGTTTGTGGTCGAAATCTCTCTCTGGCCAATAAGAGGGTGAGACCCCTCGTTCAAGTCCTGGAGTCAATACTGAAGAGAACAACTTCTCCACTATCCTAGAATTAGGTAAGAGTAAATTCCATCTCGCAAGACTATGTCCCCAGCTATCTACCTGGTCTTATCCCTAAAATGGAAGGCTTATTGAGTCGGCGAACTCAAGCCACTCTCACCAAGCAGATTAAAGGATAATCCTAAATAAACAGGAGTTCATAGTTAGCTTAGGATTAGGATCGAGTTACCAGGTCATCATGTTGAAATAATCAGTCTTATCAGTAAATGACGTTATAAAGTAAAAGTGATTATTTCATTGTCCAATCTTATGCAAACTCATTGCATAGGATGTCTCCACTCTCATGTCTCTACATGAACGATATAGGATCACATCATTTGTATCAAATACAAAGTGGGTCGCATCCATAGTGTCCCCAAGATAAGGTACCAAGCCTTATCCCTATACTATAGACCGTTTTGGCTATTGCCTAAGCTTGATCCACTTTTATGTCTACACATAAAGTCTGAGGGGCCGTTTGGATTGAGAAAATTGGGATGGGAGTAAGGGTGGGAATGGGTAAGGGATAAACATCCCCTTGTTTGGTACAAAGTTTGTAGGTTTAGGAATGGAAACAAGCTATTCTCATGCATCTATTATACCCATGAATGATACTCATCCAAAAAGGTGAGTTTTCTTAATACCCACTCTCTCTCCTCTTTTAATACATCTCTTTATTATTTTATTTTATTTATTATTAAAATTAATTATTATCTAAAAATAAATTTATAGTTTATGAAATTTTGTTAAAATTTAAATTATAGTATATAAATTTAACTCCTCAAATTCAATAAATATATATATACACACACACACACATATATATACACTTAATTTTTATTTTATTTTAATGAATTAGTTTATGTAAGCACTGGCTTATAATACTAAGTGTTGGGAGAAGGCAAGTGAAATGGTGACTATGCGTTGCTTGAGGAAAAGTAGCCGAGAGTGGAAGAGCTAAGCATTGGCCAAGACTATGCATCGATGAAAGCAGAGAAGATAACATTTTTTCTTTTGAGTGGCCATGCGTTGAAGGTGAAATCACGAAGAGTTATGAGCTGAAGCAGTCACTTGCATTGGAAGAAAAGTTGATCATTGGCGAGGAAAGAAATGTTTTGATCTACCATGCGTTGGTAAGGTTGCCATGCGTTAAAGTCCCCATGCGTTGAAGACGGGTATAGTTGATTGAGTTGTATGCGTTGAAGGTAAGAGACGCTGAGGGCACCATGCATTGAGAGTGGTTATCTGCTGAGGGTGCTGATGGTAGGCTGCGTTGAGTGCTTTACGTTGGATTGAGAAAGGGAACCCTGCGTGCCAGCCTGCCTAAGAGAGTTAAATCGACAGTATATATATATAGGTAAGTGAATTAATTATTTAATCATTTTTAGACATTTTCGAGAGCTTAAGTTGGTTCCATTTTTCAGACGAACTACAACAAAATGTAGAAGAAGGTGTTCTTGTGGATTTTGGATAGAAGCCTACTCGTTTTGGTGTTGAAATCTAAGCTGGAACAGGAAGTTGTTTGTGGACGCATAGACTGGACAGTATCAAATGTTGGGTGTGAAACGAATTGAGGAGATCGAGTCTAAGGCTGAAATTTTAAGGTTAGTAAGTTAATTCAATTCTGGACAACTTTTATGAAGGATGTTTGAGTTGAAATGGAATAAAAACATGTAAACCTTTAGCTAGAAGTTACTTATAAGGAATTTCTGTGCAATCTATAGTAGTGCAGAGAAATCTTGCAATATCTGACGAACAAGGATGAGTTAAGCCACGAAATTTGAGGTAAGCTAGAAAACGTATTTCTCTACAAGTTTGTAGAAGGAAAGAAGTTCTAAATGTGGCTGAAAATATGACTTTTAATTGACAGAAGTGAGAACAAAAGGAAAGGAGGAAACTTTGCTGTCGGGTGTCGCAAGGAAGCTGATATCGCGGAGAATTGGGGAGTGAGTAGCGAGAAAAATCTCGCTGGAGGAACAAAGGAGCTTTTTGTCTCACAAATCCCGCTGACTCTCGCTAGGTATCGCTCGTCAAGTAATCTTGCTAGTCTCGTTTATCCTAGTGTCGCTAGTATCGTTGTCCTGTTGGGTAGTTCCGCTAATAATCTCGCTGGGAATGTGGGATTCTCGTTGGTAATCTTGCTTATTAAGTTTGTTTTGGAAAAAGGGGAGGCTCGGTGATGAATCATGATTTAAGTTTAATTATGCAAACCAAATGATCAAGTAAAAAAAAGAAGCGTAATGTAAGGAAAAACGTTTATTTCAGGCCAAGAGGAGATAGGGAAGACGTATAATCCACTCAAGGCCCAAAAAGAGCTGTGAGTGACACTTTTTCTTGTTTCAACGATTTCGTTGTACATGTTAGTTTCGTTTTCTAATTTATTTATGATTTTGTGATCAATCAATTTACAAAGCATAGTTTATGTTTTGTTAAACGGTATTGAAAAGTATGTTTATGAAATGTTATTGATTTATGAATTGCCCTGTTTTCTCATGAAAGATTTGTATATGAACTGTTTGTATAAAAGAATTGCTTTCCTTAAAGGAAAATGTTTTAGAGGAGACTCAGTGTTGATGGACATGGAGAAGGCACGTGAGTTTCTCCGGGACCCAATACTGAAGGACATGGAGAAGGTATTTGGGCAACCCGCCACGTTCCTATGTGCACATAGAGGTTATATGCTGGTGCGTTGAGTTTTGCTCCGCATCGAGCCTTATTTGTTTTCGACGTTGGGGTGTTGAGTTTTGCTTCGCCTCAACTAAGGAGAAGTATTGCAACCATACCGAAGTATTTCTGAAATGCTGAAAAACCATATATGATTTGATAAGGTCATTTAAACATGATTTAATCAATGAATATGAGATGATTCTACGTTTTACTCATGCTGTTAGAATTTGTTCAAATCCTGATAATTTTCGAACTAAAATTAGTTTGTTAAAAGAAAATAGTGACTCACTGGGCTGTTAGCTCATGTTTTCAAGTTTTCTTTTCCTTTCAGGTAGCAAGGACGTTCCTGGTGTTTTGCCTACTCCAGCTCGCCCTGCTTAAGCTTCGAGTTTTCCAGAAATTTGTCCTTTTTGAAGAGTTGTATGTATGTAAAACCTTATATAGGTGGCATATATCTAGTTGTACATTTACTGGGAGTTGAAATATGGTTTTGTATAAGTGCCTTGTGGATGAGCCAAAAGTTTGAATTATCGATATGTATATAACTTCCTATATGTTATGGTCTTCCATGTATGAAGGAGAAATATGTATGTTGTGAACTCACAGGATCAGTTTGTAGAAATGAATGGTATGCGTTACAAGAGGAGTGATGTATGCTGTCCTCACATCTCCTTTCAGGTTAAGTAGGCAAATCTGGAAAGGGGTGTAACAGTTTATATACATGTACTTATTTTTCAATAAACTATAAAGAACCGATGCAATAAAATTATCTATTAATTAATTAATTATATTTGTAGTTTGTTAATGATCATTATGATTAATATAATGTGAATTTATTTTTTAATAATTATAATTAGTTTATCATGGATTAATTAGAATTCATTAACTATTTTATTAATTAATACATCGTAATTATATAAATTCATCAAATTGATCCTATCAAATTATGCAATCAAGTATATTTAGTTATAAATTACTCATTTTACAAATACTTGTAATTAATAATTTAATTAATATGATTATTTAATTGTTAAATGATTAATTTTTCTCAAAATTTTGAATTGGATTTATTGTTTTCATGATTAATTTTACAAATTAAATGTAAAAATAATTTATTCCATAAAATCCTAATCACATTTTCATGCATAACCAAACACAGTCATTCTTAATTCCCAACAATCTTATTTACAGGCTTATTATTGCCATGCGTATATCCTTAATTCCTGGGCATCTATAAAACCAAACGACCTCTAAATATTCAAACTATAGCCAAGAGTTCTTAGTTTATTGGATTTAATAAATGTAATTGACTTATTCAATAATATTTTGCTAAATAAACTTTGATAACAACTTTATTCAGGTTTACAAACCATGGGTTTTAAGACATAAAACCCAACAACCATATAGGTAGCTATGTAAAACAACAAAACTTGATGTTTGCAAAATCGTCGGGCTTGTGATACTTCTGTAAATATGGGCTTGGAAACGATTTACAACAATGGCTCCACAGCTCCAACATATTAACGATCATGAATTAGCTAGATGAGTCTATGGTTCTTGGTATGTTAATTAATTTAACCAATATTTTTTATATGACCCATACAGTTAATTTAACATCTAAAATACCAATTCAATAATAATGGTGGAGAGACCAATTTTGTGTAACTAGGTTAGCTACACATGTAATGAGTTAGTATAGATACATATTTGATTTACTTCAACCTGATTAGGTCTGTGAATACTTAATCTAATTGAATTTTTCATGCGCATTTTTTATGTACTTGTCTTTCATATTTTTAATATAATATGTTATGTTTCAGATTATTTAGAGCCTTACAAAACTGTCATAGACACTTTGCTTAATTTTTGTATGAATGGTTAAGACATATGGAAGACAATAAGTCCACTCATAACTTTTCACATTAGTGAGTGGCATCTTCCTGACAGGGTGATCAGACAGTTTGACTTCCAATAGAATGTCCCATTAGAGTGCAGTACTGAACCCCTACTGCATGACATCAACCTGCGAACTATAGATTGGTTTGAAAAGGTTGCACATTTGGTAGTGTGATGACACTATCGTAGAAAGTTTATTGTAATGGGTGTTTCAATTGGCCCATACGACAGAGATGCAACCGAAGATTACACCCATTGGTATAATAATATTGAGCTACATTAGTTGTCCGGGAGCAATTGTGGGTCATATAATACATAATACAATATTGTCTAATTATTTTTAATCGTTCTATTTAACTTAAATTTATTTAAACATTGTCTAATTATTTTATAATTTGTAGAAATCAATGAGAAAATACACTATATGTACGATATACCTATTGCACCTCTACCTATTCCTAGGCATAGGTGTCACACCCCCTCCCAGGCTACTCTACCCAACCCGAGAAGAGATGTGAAGGCAGCATACATCACCCCTTTTTATGACGCATACTATCCACTAACACACTTGTCGTATACTGTTTACAACATACATAACACTCCTTAATATATATATCAACCATAACGTATAGGAAATTATATACATAATGATAATTCAGAATACAACTTTTCCATAAAGTCCTTATACAAAACCATGTTTCAACTCCCAGTAAATGTACAACTAGGTCTATATGCCACCTATATAAGGTTTTACATACAAGCAACTTTGCAAAACATGACAATTTTCTGGAAACTCGAAGCTTAAGCAGGGCGAGTTGGAGTAGGCAAAGCACCAGGAATGTCCTTGCTACCTGGAGGGGAAAGAAAAACTTGAAAACATAAGCTAACAGCTCAGTGAGTGACTAATTTTAAACAAATTCTTTTAATTCGAAAATCATCAGGATTTAAACAAATTCTGATAACATGAGTAAAACATAGAATTCATCACATTTTCATTGATTAAATCACGTTTAAATGCCCTTATCAAATCATAAATGGTTCTTCAACAATTCGTAAGTAAAACAGTATGGTTACAACACTTTTCCTTAGTTGAGGCGGAACAAAACTCATCGCCCCAATGTTGAAAACAAATAAGGCTCGATGCAGAGCAAAACTCAACGCATCAGCATATACCCTCTATGTGCACATAGGAACATGGCGGGTTGCCCAAGTACCTTCTCCATGTCCATCAGTACTGGGTCCCGAGGAAACTCACATGCCTTCTCATGTCCTTCAGCATTGAGCCTCCTCTAAAACATTTTTCCGTTAGTTTAATACAATACTTTATACAAACCGTTCATAGTCAAATCTTTCATAAGAAAATAGGGCATTTCATAAATCAATATCAATCTATAAATCTGCTTTTCAATATCGTTTAGCAAAAACATCAATAAATAAGAAAAACCAAACAGACATGTTCAATAGAATTGTTGAAACAAGAAAAGAAGTGTCACTCACAACTCTTTTCTAGGCCTTGAATGGATTATACACCTTTCCTATCTTCTCCTGGCCTGAAAATACACGTTTTTTGGGTTAAGCTTCCCTAAACTTCCTTTCCATAACCAACAAACTTTAACCATTCATATTTGATCAAAAAATCTTAATGAGCGAGATTCAACTCTACTAGCGAGACTGGACTACACTGCACGCCACTAGCGATACCAGGGTGAGCAAGACTAGCGACACTCACCTAATCAGCGAGATCCAGCAAGACCCAGTGAGAATTGTGAGATGCAAGGCTTCTAACAACACCTGCATTACCCGTCTCGCTTCTCACGCTTAAACTTTTGGCGTTACTTGCAGTCTAGCGATACTTATCTTCCACAGCTTCTGCCTTCCCTCTTATTCTCACTTCTATCTGTTACAAATCATATTTCCAGCCAAATTTAGAACTTCTTTCCTTCTACAACCTTGTAGAGTAATATTTTTTCTAGCTTACCTCAAATTTTTGTAGCTTATCTTGTCCTTGTTCGTCAGATATTACTAGATTCCTCCGCAGTACTACAGATTGCATAGAAATTTCCTTATCAGTCACTTCCAGCTAAAAGTTTACATGTTTCTATTCCTTTTCAACTCAAACATCCTTCATAAAAGTTGTTCAGAATTGAGTTAACTTACTAACCTTAAAATTTCAGCCTTAGACTCGATCTCCTTGATTCGTTTCACTCCAAACATCCGATACTATCCAGCTTGTGCGTCTGCTAATAACGTGCTGTTCCAGCTTAGATTTCGATATCAAAATGAGTAAAATTCTATCCGAAATCCACAAGAACACCTTCTTCTACCTTCACTTGTAGTTCGTATGAAAAATGGAACCGACTTAAGATCTTAAAAATGTCTAAAAATGATAAAATATTCAATTTACTCACCTATATATACTGCCGACTTAACTCTTTTATGCAGGCTGGCGCGCGGGGTTTCCCTTCTCAATTCAAGGTAAGGCGTTCAACGCAGCCCACCATCAACCCCCTTAGCAAACGACCACCCTCAACGCATGGTGTTCTCAACGCCTCCTACCTTCAATGCATACAACTCAATCAGTTATGTCCGTCTCCAACGCATGGAGACCTTAACGCATGCAACCTCACCAACGTATAGTTGTTCAAAACACTTCCTTCCCCGCCAATGATAAATTCCTCTTCCACGCAAGTGACTACTTCAGCTCATAACTCTTCGTGGTTTCACCTTCAACGCATGGTCACTCAAAAGAACAATACTCCTCTTTGTTTCCACCAACGCATAGTCTTGGCCCATGCCTAACTTTTTCACTCTCAGCTACTTTTCTCTAACAACGCATGGCCACATTTCTCTTGCCTTGTCCCAACACTTAGCATTATAAGCCAGTGCTTACAGTAGGGGGCGCGCTCGAGTTGAAAAAGCTAAGCTTGATGAGGTTGACCACAATGTCGGAGCATTGCCTCCTATGATGCAGACATAGAGCCAGACTAATTATGCTAGTCCATTCACCTTAAAGATGTCGATGTCTGCCTTTGGTTCAAGATGTTATGATTCTCAGACTGTTCCATTATCCTCTTACATGCATAGACATGGACGTGGTCGTGGAGAGCATAATGAATAATTACACTACGAAGTCTCTGTAAAGGAACCAAGGGCACCAGAGGAACAAGAGCAACCAATAGTTCAAAGTCGACGATGACGACGACCAACTTAAAATTGATGACGTCCACCTTGTGGGACACATTGAATTTTTTTTAAAATTTTTAAATAAATGGAAAACATTAAATTATTGTATTGATGACATTTTAATTGACATTTTATTATTTTCTCATCTAGACAATAGTTTAAATATCGGGAAAAGAGATGAAGGTATCTATAATTAATACAAATTCAATAATGGTCATGACGGTAACTTTAATATCAAAGCTAAAATAATGAGAAATTTTTATTTTCTATAATATCTCTTAAATTTAGAATGGTTAAAAAGTGGAAAAAGGTGTTATATATTTTTACAATTAATATATATATATATATATATATATATAGGTCCACATCCAAAGCTACTTTACGCTACTACATGTGAGAAGCGTCATTACTCTAGTGTGGTGAGTACCAAACTTTTAAGGCTTTTTTGCTTATAATTGTCTTTATCATTACAGTACAAACCTCTCTCACGCGGCAAAACTCAATACTTCTATTAGGACTATATAAAAAGAATTTCGAACAACTTTCATCTTAAACTTAAATCAAACCTATTTAATTATTATGTTCCACAATCTAAAACATCTCTACATTGTAACACTAAAGTTACACATGGAAGGAAACAAAACCTTAATTGACATGTTAATTTGTGTCAATTAGTCAAGAAAAATGCTAATACAAGAAAATGTTTGTCAATTAGTCAAAATCAAGAAAATAAAGAAAAGTTTTACAAAAGTGATTGAGGAAGTGGGCCTCAGTGCACATGGGGAATGGGCCCCTAATCAGCCCATTAGCATTAAATTAGTCTTTGGTTAAAGGAAATCTTTGTTGTGCCTTTTCCCACCTACCTCACGGCCCACATTTATAATGCCACGTCCTATTTTCATTAATTAATTTTCGAAAATACTAATTTCTCATTAAATAACTTTAAATTGGTTAAACTATTGGAAAATTATCAAAACTATTGAAAATATTTATAACTACTAGCAAAATACATTATTTATCTACGATAGATAATAAAATTTTACTATATTTATAAATATTTTGGTTCATTTTGATATATTTGAAGAAAACCTTAAATTATTAGTTAGGTTATTAATTTATTTTTTTTAAAATTCTCAAATTGTCGTGTTTCTGTTGGTTAGATTTTTGAATTTTAAAAGTTTTGCTTAATAATTATACATGTTTATAATTTTGTATTTAATAAATGTCTAAACTTTAAAATTATTAAGTAGATATCTAAATTTTGAATTTGTATTTAATATATTTATAAAGTTTCTTTTCGTAGCTATTTAATTTTTTTTTAAATTAAGATGGTAAATATTACTTTCACCTATTGATTTCTTTGTTATGATATCTACTCTTTTGGAGTATTTTAAAAAATCAAGCCAAATTTTGAAAATTAAAAATAAAAAATAAAAAATAAATATAGTTTTTTATAATTCAAATGTATAGTTAAGAGAAATGGAAGTCATGATAAAAACATTTAAAAAATGAAACATAATTATTAAAAACGAAAAACTAATTTCTCATTAAGATTGGTTTTTGGTTTTGGTTTTTAGTTTTTTTAACATTAAGCTTATAAATGCTCATTCTACTTTTAAATTTCATGTTTTGTTATCTATTTTTTACCAATGTTCTTAGAAAATAAGCTAAAATCTGAAGATTAAAAATAATAGTTTTTGAACACTTGTTTTCATTTTTGAAATGTGGCTAAGAATTCGATTCTTGATCTAAATAAGATGCAAACCAATGTTAGAATCGAAAGAATATAGAATTAACTTCCAAAATTCCAAAATAAAAAATAGAATAGTCTTTGCTTCAAATATTAAATAGTTGTTAAAGAAAGGCGTTAATATATTAAATATCTTTTAAAATTAATGATTCCATCTCACAAAACATTGAATTTTATAGTAAAAGTAATATTTTAGTTTCGTGGATAATAAATACATATATTTTAAAATATATCAAATATGTCAATACTTATTGTTGTGGGTGATTTTAGTCCAAAGGACATTAATAGACATTTGGTGAGAAGATAGATGCTAAAGTAAAAAAGATAGCATAATTCAAACCAGAGGTAACAATCTAAGACCAAAATGGGTCTAAGGAAAGAGGTTGACTTTTACCTTAGCCCAAACCTAGTGTGCTCGCCCTCAACTTTGGCCGAGGTCGAGCCTCATCAAATATCTAATGAGGCATGCCTCATGCATGCCCCAGCCCAAGTGGCTATTATAGGCCCAAAGTACAACTAAAGTGTGGTGCTCAGCCTTGGGCGAGGCCGACCCTTATTAAATACCTAATGAGGCATGCCTCACACATGCCCCAACCCAAGTGACTATTGTAGGCTCAAATTATAACTAAAGTGAGCTACTCAACCTCGGTCTAGGCCAAGGCCAACCCTAGTAAAATGCCAAATAAGGTACACCCCTTAGACACCCAAGCCTAATAAATCAAAGGATAAACCTAAAGTAACTCAAAAACTTTGAAGGGATGGTTTCTAGGTAACTACATATACAAATATACCATTATAGTTCCATGTGAGAGATCTTAAACTTTTGACTTCTTCTTTATCTATTATTTTCATACTGACTTAAACATTAAAGTCTTTTTTTTTTTTTTTTTGTTTTGCAAATCCTCTTTTTCTCTAATTACAAATTCAACCGTTGGTGACATGTGAGGGTAAGGTGTCTCCTTACTACCCCAAATTTTACATCAAACTGTTATTATATATTAAGTTACAAGTCTAATGACTTTTTAGACAATAAATTAAAAATTCATATATCTATTCAACATTTCTGTATGTTTTAGATATAAGATTAAAAATGCATTGACTTATTACAAAAGCTTAATAATAAACTCAAATTCAAATATTTATGGAAAATAACTTATAAATTACACATTTATATTTTTCTATTTTCTTCAACCGACCGACAAGTCGACAATGCATGTGGATTCTGAACGTGCAAAGGGACACTTAAGCCTGCGCATGTTAGCATTAATGATTTGATATCCTACGCATCCTGTCCTTTATTATTATTATTATTATTTTTATGATTTACAGATTAAATAACTAGTATCTAAATTGTTAATTAAAAAAAACGGGCATCCGAATCTAAAATAAATTGAAATTGATATGGTTCTCCTATTATTTAGAAATAGTCCATATTACGGGTGTGCAGCAGTTAGTCGGAATCGATTTTTCGGCTAAGTCGTTATCGAACCGACTATGATCAATTTAATAAATGTTCAAATTGATCTCAATCGTCAAGAAGTGAAGGTCAGTTTATGTCGGTTTTGTTTTTTGAATTTTTTTTAAAAACTTATCACTTTGAATAATAAACTTTGAGTTTGCGGATGGAATCCCCCGAGAAGGATTAGAATAGCAGTTTCTTATTTAGCACTGTACGAAGTATTTGAAATACGGGAAAGAAATACCATTTCGGCTGGTTCTCCCCGAAATGCGTTGAGGCACAGCTCGGCCCAATAATTCGCATATCCACCATAAAATGATATAACCTATTTGTCCTTTTCACAAACCGACATCGATCGTCTCCCTTCTCTTCTCCGATCGACTACTTTTGATTTGGTCGATTTTGGTCGGTCGACTCAATTTTTTAGTCAATCATATTCACCCCTATTCCATATTTCTTGTTTTTGTTATTTATTTTATATAAATATCTTTTAAAATATTGTTTCTATCCATATTTTTTTTTAACTTTAAAGCTTAATGATGGTAGAAGGAAAAAAAAAACAAAAAAATAAAAACAAAACACAAAAGTATCTTTTAAATAAAATATTAACAATTTTCATCCATATACTAATGATAAGAATGTTTTTTTAAAGTTTAAGAGTGATTTTAAACCAACTAAGGGTTCTATCTAATAGTTTTGATTTTTTTTCAAGTTTAAGAATACAAAGTTTTAATATTTATGGAACTAATTATAGAATTTAAAGGCATATTCTATAATTTAACTAATTAATATATCAATATATTTGAGTTCTTTAATTACATGCACTTGTAAAAAGTTAAGATATTATTTTGGTCTTTATACTTTAGATATTATTTAATTTTTAGTGTCTGAACTTTTAAATGTTCAACTCTAGTCTATGTATTTTTAATAAAACTAAAATTTAGTCCCTCAAAATTAATTTTTGTCAAAATTGATTAAATAATAGTAATAATTTTCATGCTATAATATACAATGTATAAATATATGTTTTCAAAATTCATAGTAAAAATGCTAATAGATAATGAAAAGGTTCTTAAAAAGAAAAAATCAACACTAAACTAGTATTAAGAATTAGTAAATTAGTATCGAGGACTAATATAAAATTTATTCAAGATATATGGATTAAAATTGAGCAATTATCCGAGTACAAATACTAAAATACTACTTTAACCATTATATATATCCAAAAAAAAATATTGTGAATTATGTCTCCTCCATTTAAAAAAAAAGGAAGAAGAAAGAAAGAAAGAAAAAAGTGCAATTACATTCTTCTTTAGTCCTTAAAAGATAAACAAATAAATAGCTTTTGGTTGTGACCATTCCTCGTTAAAAGGACCTTATCCTCTCTTTGATAGGATCCCCAATTTAAATTAATATTATTTCAGACTTTAACCAATGAAATCACCTCCTTATTTATTTTTATGTTTGGATGTATTTGGACCAAGAGGAGACCATAGTCCCAAAGAGATTTAATAATTTCAAATGTAACCCCATGGCAAAATATTTCTATATATATGTTCTTGTTATTTTTTAATCAGCCCTTTTTTTTCTTTATTGTAACTTCTACTCCTCTTTTTTTTAAAAAAAAAAAAATTGTAATACAAAATTGTTCTTTCTAGATTTAGTTGTTGGTTGGTGAAAAAGATATCTCATTCAAGATTTTTCATGTAAAATTTATAAATAGACATTGATATATAATAATAGAGTGAGGTGAAGTTGAAGATGCACGAATCTTACACTCTCATTCCCAAATTTGAGAAATAAAGATTGAGATGGGTCAATAAAGATCCGATCAAATGAGAATTTTTGTCATCCTATATATAAGTTTAGATGACACTTCTTTTTTTCTCTCTTTTTTTTTTTTTGGTCATTACTATAAGTACATATAAGAATAGATAGACTACTTGTTAAAATAATCATTATTTCAAAAGGAGTAGGATCAAATTTCTTGTTTTAAAATAAGACAACAATTTCTACTATTACTAATATACTATTTTCTTTGTAGATGACATGCTTTTGTTTTTCAAGGCTAAATAAAAAGGAATTTAAGGAGATTTAACTCATTCTAGCTAGAGTTGTATTGAAAAACTTTTGGACAAGTCATTATAAGAGATGATTTAGCTCACGAAGCTTATTGGTAATGTCTCTTTTGGTTTTGTAAACGATCTTGTAATTTTGACATCCACTCTTTGGTGTGTTTAGTTATTAGTTTGTTTAATCTTATGTTATTTTTCTTATAGAGGAAGACTGTAATGCCTATTGGGAGACTGATTACTCTAGTTGAATGTCCTCCTAATAAAAATATCAATAGACTAACGTGGATTCATAACGATGTGTTTATTGATTTTGAAATATTACACTCTGCTGTAAATTTTATATTTATGCCAAAAGATGGACCATAGTTTGTAATTTAGGAAAAATCCAAAAATAAAAAAATGAAATAATTAAAGTAAATTAATCATTAATCGTCAATCATAAATCATAAATCATGTAAGTGGAGGCAGATCTCCAACTTCACATGGGGAGAATCCGATTCCCTGAGATTTGAAAGCACTTTATCAAACTTAAGTGAATAAACACCCCCATCTAAGATTATCAATTGTTCTAATGTTCTATCTTATAATAATGACCCTCTTTCAAATAATTATTCTTATTTTAAGCCTCAATTAATTATCATTCATAAAATAATTATTTTTCATGCTGTGCCTCCACAGAATATCAGTTTATCCATATATAAATAAATTACATTGAATAGATAAAATTTTTTATATACATATATATTTAACAAATTTTCCAATTCAATATATTATTTATGCCATATTTTATTGGGCTCTTTTCAAATATAGCAAAAAAGAACCAAATTAGACACAGATAGTAGTTTATCACGATCTATTGCGGTCTATCACAGATAGACAGTGAAATTTTACTATATTTGTAAATATTTTCAACAGTTTTGTCATTTAAGATCATTTTTTTTTTAATTTTTCAAATAAATTTTTTATACTTACATATTAATTTTAAGATATATGTTAGAATCCACTTGTGAACAAATATTAGAAACCACTAGTGAACAAATATTTTAGGTTTAATAACTAATTTGGTAATTTCGAGTATTATATTTTTAAAATGTTTATTTTGGTCTTTATACTTCTAAAAATGATTTTAGTCCTTTTATTTTTATTGTTATTTTATTTCCAAGGATCAAAGTGCCCATTTTTTAAAATACATGGCTAAAATAAACTAAAATTTAGATTAGAGATACTAAAGTAAACCTTGTAGACTATGAAAATGAAATAAATTAAAAATACATAATAATAAAAATTTCATAGTATTTATGAACAATGTGGTTTTTATTTCTCATATATCGAAATAAATTAGATTGAAAGACAGCATCTGACACATCTTCAAATAATGCCTGAAAACTATTATTTTACAAATTAATTAATTTCAGCACACAACAAAAGAAAGGTTAATTAATTTCAGCCACTTCTATCTTCAACCGAAACCATTAATTACAAATAAATCGAAAACTTGAAATGGAAAAAAAGGTCTCGCAATTATTTCGATTTTTCTATTTTATGAAATCAAGAAATCATAATTCTAAATTTTATGTCGTCTTCTTATTGGTTCTTCAATTTTTAAGTATTTTTTTTTTGTCTTCTTGTGGGATGGAAGAATGGAAGACATATGTGATATGTCTAAATTAAATTAATTGGATTGGATGAATATTTTGTTTTGATTGCAAGAAATTTTATGATTCATATAATGTTACATTCAAGCATTTTTTTTTTCATAAATAAACTAAATGAATAAATTGTTGAATTTAAGAAATTAGAAACCAAAATAAAAGAATATAGAATTTACAGTATATTGACAAAAATTTGTAAATTTAAACACATATATTTGAGTTTAATAACGATAATATATGTCTTAACTAATTGTATCATATTTAAGTTGACTTTGAATTTACATGTGTACTTAAATTTTTTAACTATGAAGGAACTACACAAATTTAGAAGCATAATTTAGTGAAAAATATTATACTACAAATTTGGTCCTATGATTTAAAGAAAAATTAGAATTTAATCCATAAGATTGGATAAAAACTCATAAATAGTCACCATAGTTTGATAAAATTTTCATACGCAATTTTCAACTTCATGAGAGTTTTATCAAACCATAATAATTAAATTCTAATTATAAACTATTCAGACTAAATTCTAATTTTTTTTTTCAAAAAAATTATAGGGATTAAAATTTACAATTTCTTAAAAATAAATTATAAAACAAAAATGAGATTAGAGAAAAGAAGAGAAATGAAAAGTTTGGTACCTCAAGTCCATGAATCTTCAAGTCCATAAATCATGGAGCAAAAATGGGTCTCGAAATGGAAGCAAGCAGACAAATTCACAAGCAATGTTTCATATTTTCTAAATCTCATTTCCAGTGTTGCATTGCATTGCACCTCTCACTTAAACGCGGAATTTCTACCAATCTTCTTCTCTTTCCTCGCTTCTTCCTGCTTTAATCATTCTTCTCCCACTATAAATCCTATCTCCAAATCCCACTTACTCTCCCATCCATATCCTCCCCCTTCTTCCCATTTTCTCTGTAACCCCAAACATGGCTTCTCCTCCACTTTCATCACTGCCATTGCTCGCATTCTTCTTGCTTTTCGCTTCTTCAGCCCTTGCAGGGACGATTTTAGAAGGTACAATCCTCCTTTTCAAAACCCCTTTTGACAAATTTTGTGATTCGGGTTCCTTTTTTGTGGGTTTGTTGTTTATCTGTTTCTGCTGCCATTTTGCATTTTGCCGCATTTTACTTCAAGATGGACTTATGTTTGTTTGTTGGCTTCTCTGTTTTTGTTCCTTCTTTTCATTTTTGAAATGGTTTCCTTGTTTTGTTGCTAGCACTGTTTTGTATTTTCTTTGTTGGATTTACTGTAGAAATATGTGTGTGTGTTTCTTTCTTTCTAGTTTCCTTCAGTGAATGTTTTGCCGGTGAAATCCTACTGTCTTTTCTTCTGCAACTTAAGTTTTTTAGTTCCTACTTTTGTCCAACTTCATTCTTGGGAGCTTCATCCCTTCAGATCTACCCTTTATAGAGTTTGTTTTACCCTCCAGACCAGTTCTAGGCTTTGTATTTAGTGTTGTGGTTGCTAATAAAAGAAGAAGATCCCTAATATATAAAGTAAAGGAAATATTTCAATTGATAAAGTTATACAGGTTTATGCTTAGAATGGATAATATTGTGTGGGATTTGTTGTTGTCGTAGCAGTTGGAAGTTGGATCTTTCACTTTCTTCCTCACCCTTAGAGCTTTAACTAGAGAGAGAAAGAGAGAGCAATTTGTGTTGTTTGTATTTTCCATTTCTGGATATTGAACTCTGTCTCTTCACTCATGCAGGACTTCTAGCAAATGGGAACTTTGAGGAACCACCAGCGAAAACCAACTTAAAGAAAACAGTAATTGTAGGCAAAGACTCTCTACCTAGCTGGGAAATCAATGGCTTGGTTGAGTACATCTCAGGTGGGCCTCAACCTGGAGGGATGTTCTTCCCTGTAGCTCACGGTGTCCACGCTGTAAGGCTCGGCAACGAAGCTTCCATCTCTCAGATCATAAATGTGAAAAAGGGATCTCTTTATGCTCTAACATTTGGAGCTTCAAGAACATGTGCACAAGATGAAGTTTTGTCTGTGTTGGTTCCTCCTCAGAATGGAAGTTTGCCTCTACAAACTCTTTACAGCAGTGATGGAGGTGATGTCTATGCCTACGGGTTTATAGCTCAGTCGAATTCGGTTAAGGTGACATTCCACAATCCTGGAGTTCAGGAAGATCCTGCTTGTGGACCTCTGTTGGATGCTGTTGCCATCAAAGAGCTTGTTCGTCCATTGCCAACAAGAGGTAAAGCCATCCCCTATCCCCCAACATGTTTACTGGTCTTTTTGAGATCTAAACACTTGGACCATTTGATACCGTTGTGAGTTTGGTGATGTTTGTGTCATGAAATTGACAAATAAAGAAAGTGGGAGAAAATATAAACAATAAGGATTAACATAGAGATTTACGTAGTTCACTAACAACGTGTTAGCTGCATCTGTAGGTAGGAGAGATTAGTTTATTATTATATAGAAATATTAGATAATATAGACCATAGAGGCGTCGATAGAGTTAGAAAGCTTATATAGAACACACCCCTCTAAATTGCAAGAATCGTAAATAACATAAATACGAATACAATTTAGGAGCGCTAGATAACATATTCAAGATATTCCAACATTTTGATATTCTTCTAATAATGGTAAGAAATGTTCTCAAAATGTAAGGCTGAAGAGAAAATAGAAAGAAAGATCTTGTGAATTTGGTTCTTACCTTTTTCCCTGGATTTGCAGATAACTTAGTCAGGAACCCGAGCTTCGAGGTTGGTCCTCATCGGTTGATGAACTCCACCAATGGAGTTCTTCTTCCTCCAAGACAAGAAGACATTACATCTCCACTCCCAGGCTGGATCATAGAGTCCCTGAAGGCCGTAAAGTACATTGACTCAAAGCATTTCAATGTTCCTGTTGGACTCGCAGCAGTCGAGCTCGTTGCAGGTAGAGAAAGCGCCGTTGCTCAAATTATCAGAACCATCCCCAACAAAGTCTACTCTCTAACGTTCAAAGTTGGCGATGCCAAGAACGGATGCCATGGATCAATGATGGTGGAAGCATTTGCTGCTAAAGAAACTGTCAAAGTTCCTTTCGAGTCTCAAGGAAAAGGCCTTTACAAAACTGCCATTCTGAAGTTCAAAGCAATCTCACCTAGGACCAGAATCACATTCTTCAGTTCATACTACCACACTAGAACAGACGACTTCGGATCCCTCTGTGGTCCCGTGCTCGACGATGTTTGTGTTGTTCCCACGCATTAGATATAATATTGCCATTGCCCCCGGCCCAGTATTGAAGTGTTGATTCGTAAAAACGTGGACGTTGCAACGGCTGCTTGATCTATACCCTTCTTTTGTAATTAACACCTTTGATGAACTATTTGCAATTCTCTTGTCTCAGGAAGTTTTTATTGGTTTTCTCGTAGCTTATTTCATACTATCAATGATCCTGGTTTGAATGTTGGTCATTAGCATTTATAAGGTTATATATTTCTCTCTAATAATGGAGAGGGAATAGTAAGATTTCATGATATAAACTCACTCTTTAGAGTTCAATTTTAGTTGATTTTGTTTGAATCTTATTAATATTTTCAATTAGGGTTTCAAGCTTCAAAATTTTCATTTTTGTCAAGAGGTTGTTTTGGAACTCAAATGTTTTTTTTTTTTTTTTCATTCTTCATTCCAAGTGTTGGGATTGACACTGTAGAAGAGCAACTTCAATTATGTTTTATGTCTTATGTCCGAGTCGGCATTAAAAGAACTAATTGATTTCAAGGAAAAATACCATCTTCATAAGTTTGAGTTTGATATTTATTTGGTTCTTAATTTTTTAAAGTTGACACTTTAGCTCTTGAAATAAATAATTCTAAATGATCTCATCGTTAGTTGACTAAAGGAAAAACGAAGTGTCATGTTAAAGTAGTTGTTAAATCACATAAAAATGTCATGTTTTTGTTTTAGATTAGATGGATGGCACCACACCAAAACGCTTGAAATAATCCTCCATTGCTACTCCGTTCATTATGGTGGCATTAGGGATGTTCAAA
Source organism: Citrullus colocynthis (assembly GCA_031780015.1). Taxonomy (NCBI): domain Eukaryota; kingdom Viridiplantae; phylum Streptophyta; class Magnoliopsida; order Cucurbitales; family Cucurbitaceae; genus Citrullus; species Citrullus colocynthis. The sequence continues at coordinate 1,859,432 of QLSR01001496.1, read as the reverse complement.
AAATTTGATGACCTGAAAAACTTGATGATACAATTATATGTACATATACTTATTTTAATTTTATTATTATTTGGACAATTTATTCTCCAACAACTCCTAAAATTAATTTTTTAGCACTTTGGAATAATAATTTTCATACTATAAATTGAGATTGAGTTGTTAATCTTAATTCAATATACGAAAAAATTAAATAATTTTTTTTACATATTAACATTTTACTTATTTTTAGAACAAAAATTTTAATAAATGATATGAATAACCCGAACCAACCGAATCCAATTGTTTCATGGTTGGGTTGGATTCATAATTTAATAACTGTTAAATAAATGATCCGAGTAAAGGTTATTAAATTTCCACGAATGGCATCTACTTCCCACTTTAGCTAAGTAGTACCAGCTGACATCTCCTTCAATCTTGAACACTTGTTCCTAAAGAAGACAAATTTTGCAAGTGGCTTGACTCCTTCTTGCAAGTTTGATGCCAGCTAGAGATTTTATCTTTAACCTTAGCAATTGCCTTGGCCTTCCCCTTTGATGCATTTACTCACCTAGACGACTTTATCAATTCATTCAAATGTCTAACAATTGCGGGTTTATGATAGCCCTCGACTTTCTTTCTTGAACTTCTCAATTATTTCTGAACGAATGAATCTTGATCTAACTAATTGAAATTGACCATCATTGTTTCTAGCTCAATTGTACCTTTACTCCAAACATATATGCAACTTTATTTGACATCTACTTTTTGATCTTTTGGCAACGCCAAACCAACATATATATGGTGAATCTTGATCTAACTAATTGAAATTGACCATTATTGTTTCTGACTCAATTGTACCTTTACTCTTAACATATCGTAGCTTTATCTGACATCTACTGTCTCTCTGATCTTTTGGTAACACTAAACCGACATATGTATGGTGAGCACAAACTTGATATTACGTTACACTAACTTTCTTCCACGGACTATTTTTATATTAATTTCTCTAATTCCAACAATCTTGAAAACTCTATCATTTTCCTATCATCACTAGACCATGATATCCTACTATGGTAAATGTGAACAAACTCATAATTGAAGCTAGAAGTTGTGAATTGTCCATTTAGATGAGTTGATACTATTCTATGTGTTACCCTCAACCTAGACACAAACATCATCAATTCAACCTAGCCACAAAGATCATCAATTTTGAACCATATTTACCTCCTGCTTTCTTTTCTAATTTCTTATATGAACTTTTTTGGTCAACATTCTTGCAACGATAAAATCACTTACATCCTTATTCTTATACCTCTATTATTTGATATAAATATTTTTCTGTCAGAATTTGCACAATTTCAATCAAAGTATTTAAAAATAATTTTCAAAAATTAAAGACATGCTTGAAGTAATTTTAAAAGGATTAAAATCATTTTTGTAATTTTTAAAATTTTAATAAAATATATTTTTAATTTTTTAAAATAAATTTTAATAATATAAAACTTACATAAAAATATAAGATTAAAAATTAAATTAATTTTAAATAATTAAAATATATTTAATTTTAAAAATGATAAAAGTAATTTTAACTATTTTAATCTCGAGTACGCCTGAAAACACGAAATCTGTACAAACTAAAGTGTAAATATTGGTTTAATGGATTTATCGGAGGAGTGTTTTTCATCTTTTTGTTTCTCGCCGTCAAACCCTTCTCTCTTCATCTCTTTCCTTCCTTCAAAGTTTCGACCGTCCTTCACCGCCACACCTCACTCTCTCACGGCCACCTTCCATCGCCGCCCCCTCACTCTCAAGGCCGTTTGTCACCGCCTTCCCATGTATTTGAACTAACCACCGCCAGTCCGCCATCGACTTAGCCCACTCCATCTCCCGTAAGAACGACAAACCGAGGGGTTAAACTCTAGAAATGAATTCGTTGGCCCGGAACATATCATGCTCCATCAGATCTTCGATTCACACCAATGATCTGCAGCACCAGCAATGGAGGGGAATCCGAGTGAAGGTACTGAACGGGAATCTAGATCAGGCACTGAAATTTATGCAAAGGAAGATGCAATCGAGTGGAATCGAGCGACTGATTAAACGCGAACAGATTCATCATATCAAGAATTCCGAGAAACGAGTTTTGGCCAGAAAGAATTTGGAGCACAAAATTCGATCGCAGGACCTCGCTCGCAAACTCAAAGCCATCCTTATAAAGAAAGTCAGGTATTTATATATCTTTTCTTTCAACAATAAGCTATTGGGTGATGATGCAATCGTTCTAATGGATTCTGCATAGTGGCCTGATCATACGGTTCTTCTAGCTTTGCTTATAAGTTTCTTGCCTATTTTTTAGCGGTTAGGGATTACTTAGTACTTGAAGTGTGTACTTGGTATAATCAAATGGAACAAGTTTCTGCCGTGGAACTGTAAGAAAATTAGACTTCCTGCCTAAAGTATCATCAACTCTATTGCTAGCACGATATCTATAATTCAGAGTAAAGTTGAAATGGTGAAGGAAATATACCATTGAACACTTTCATGTTCTCTATTGAGATTCTTTTGGGAATTGTTGAGTTGGTAATATCGGCAATCAGTAAAGAAAACAAACTTTCTATTCTAATCAATTTAGTTGTTTAGAGTTGTTTAGACAACATCGATGACCTTTTTTCTTCCCTCATGAGTAACCGAGCTTTCATTGAGAAGAAATATAAGAATACTAGATCATATAGAGGGCAAACTATAAGACGGGCCTCCTAGAGAGATAAGACTTGAGGGTAGTTACAAAAGCTCTTAGTTATTGGAGCCCACCAGGACACATAGAATCTGACAAAGAACAAAACTTCACTTAGATAACTCTTGAGCCCTCAAAAAATTATATTTTTCCTCATATTCCAATGACCCCTTAAAATGGCATGCTCCAGATTGCCACAAAAAACTTCCCTTCTTACGGAAGGGAGGATGTAGAAGAAATTCCTCAGTTATCTCTCTGGAGCCACTATGCCTGGCCAAATCTAGATCAAACTCTTGAAACGACCGGTTCTAGACTGCATATGCAAAATCACTTGTCTGGCTAGGTTTTTATTTTGTTTCAAGAGATTTGAATTAGAGATTCTACACTTGTTCAGGAGATCTTAGAAGGATTATTTAGTATTGCCATCTTTAAAGATCTTTTAAAATAAATTACCCCCTGACATCTTTAGCTCAAGGAAGTTGTATCTTCCAAGTGCTACTTAGAGTTTTGCTCCTCGATCTTGTAATTAAGCAGCTTCTTGTTTTCTCAAAGTCAAGAAGTGAAAGTGATTTGAACTAAATTTGAACAAAACTCACTCAGAGATCTCTGGAGCCCTCAAAAAATTAAATTGTTCCTCTCATTCCAATGACCCCAGTTTGCCACAAAAAAAATTCCCTTCTCACGAAAGGGAGGATGTAGAAGAAATTCCTCTATCATCTCCATGGATCCCCTATACCTGGTTAAATCTAGACCAAACTCCTCAAACAACCAATTCCAAACTACGTATGGAAAATCACTTGCCTGGCCAAGATTTTATTTTGTTTAAAGGGAATAGAACCAGGGATTTCTAGACTTGTGCAGGATATTCTAGAAGAATTGTTTAGCATCTTTAAAGATTTTTAAAGTAAATTAGTTCCTAACATCTTTAGCTAAGAAGTTGTATCTTTCAAGCATTACTTGGAGTTTTACTTCTCGTTCTTCTAATTAAGCAGCTTCTTATTTTCTCAAGTCATGAGGAGTAATTGATTTGGACTAAACTTGGACAAAGAATTGCTGATTATTTACATGATTAAATGAAGTAAAGTGACCTTGATTAACTTAAAAGAGGAAATGATTGTTATGAGGCGATCTTTTTGGAGAAAAATGTGGATTTGCTTTTGGATTATTCCCCTGCTTCCTTTGTAACTTTCTCCTAACCACAACTTTATCATCTGATTTGTTGCAGGGGTCTGTAAGCATGTGACATTTGCAGTATAGTTTCACAGGCATTTTGCTCCTTTTTATTTGGATCCCTTCGTTACTCTGGCCTGGCTGCCTCTTAAAACTGCAATTGAAGTTCCTTTATTCAGCAGTAAGACTCCAGTGAGCTGTTTATCTAACATTGCTTTCTATCATTCTGTTTTCTTTTATCTTGTGAGCAATTTTTCCTGCCCGCTATGGATACCTCTCAAATTGCTTTGTCTTCCTCTTTGATCACTTTCTACCACCTGCAGCTTAGTTGGATTTCTCTGCAAAGTTATATTTTGAAATACTATGATCGGTGTAATGGTCAACCTAGGTCATGGGTATAATAAAACGTTTAAAGGGAATGAGTTCAATTCACGGTGACCAATGGCTACCTACTTTGGATTTAGTATTCTACTTTTTTCCAAATGTTGTAGAACTAGGAGAGTTGGGTTGTCTTATAAGATTTGTTAAAATATGTATAAGTTGGTTTGCCCACACAATCTTGTTAAGAAATTCTCAATGATCAAAGTATCTAATACACAAGATGAAGGGGTAATTGGTCAGTTGGATGAACTTTTAGACTAAATTATAGAAAACACTTTTTGAACTTTGTCTAAGATCATCGTTCTTCGATCTTCCACAAAAAAAAAAAAAAAAAAACACCAAAAAACTAAAAAAAAAAAATCCAAAAAAAAAAAAAAAAAAACACCAAAAAACTAAAAAAAAAAAATCCAAAAAAAAAAAAAAAAAAACACCAAAAAACTAAAAAAAAAAAATCCAAAAAAAAAAAAAAAAAAACACCAAAAAACTAAAAAAAAAAAATCCAAAAAAAAAAAAAAAAAAACACCAAAAAACTAAAAAAAAAAAATCCAAAAAAAAAAAAAAAAAAAGCTAAAAGATGTCTTTATCGTTTGTATATAGACGAAAATCATTTATTTGTACTTCATCTCCCTTTCTTTTTTACCCTTAATCCCCTTCTTTCATTTTCCCTTTAAACTACTACATTTAATTCAAGTATCCTTTCTTGCAAGAAGAAAGGAGAATGATGGAACCAAAAGAAGTTTTAAGACTTAAATGTTTTAATAAGATTGTAACTTAGTAGTGGGATGTGGGTTAATATTTTTAGATTTAATACACAGAATGAGGGGACACATGGAGAATTTGGGTTTTGAAGAAGTGAGGAAATACAAAAGACAAATAGAGAAATTTTATGTCATAGATTGATGTAGAGGATAGAGAGAAAATGGAAGAGAGATGATGAGATATAGATACTAATGGTAAGGATAAGTTTACCTTTTTTCTCTTCAAGGTTTATGAGTATTATAGCAACTTTTGGAAATTTAGCAATATTTTCTGAACAAGGTATTGGTGGTTTGGATTTTTTTTTTTTTTTTTGGATTTTTTTTTTAAAGTTTTAAGGGTATTTATGAATGTTTTGAAAGATTTGAGGTATCTTTGATACAAAGTATTTCAAGTTATTGTCTAAAATTCAACCTAACCTTAATGTATTTGTCATTCACTATGATCTTTTTGTTCACTCCTAACGGGTTCTCTCAGCCTCCCCTGCTTGGTTATGAAATGTCTCATCCCCATAAAATTTGCTACGATCCTCACCTTGTATTAGCTTTCATTAATGAAAATTTTTACATATGAAGACAACAATATTATCATTCAACTCAAATCATGGTGAAAATTAAAAGAAAATGTAAAGAAATTATGTTATGGGTAGATTCGTGGAAATAGGGTAAGACCGTGGAGATGGGAGGCCCAAAGATGAGAGAGAATAGTATAGACCCGATGTGGTTGAGGTCCAAGTCCATGGGTTGGCCATGGCGCGATGGTTGCCCCATGTGTATGCCTGTGCCACTATTATTAGCCAAGTACCTACGAGGCACTTCAGATTTCTAACAGATGATTCATGAAGGAACCGTTAGAGAGTTGAATGGACAAAATACTTAAAATGGTCAATTATGGACTTAACTGATGGTGTCATTACAAAGAGGGCAATGATGAGCTCGAGTTTCAAATACGTGAGATTGAGATCATTATAACTAATGCAAGTTTGGTCTAGTGGTAAAAAAGGAGGCATAGTCTCAATAAATGGTTAAGAAGTTATAGGTCTAATCCATGGTGGCCATCTACCTAGGATTTATATATCTTACGAGTTTCTTTGACATTCGAATGTTGTAGAGTCAAGTGGGTCGAATGTCAAAAAAAAAAAAAAAAAAAAAAAAAAAAAAAAAAAAAAAAAAAAAAAAAAAAAAAAAAAAAAAAAAAAAAAACCAATGCAACATATTTAGCGAGCTATTCACAATCTTAAGACTAACTTAAGTGTCCGAATGTGAGTGACTTGATGTCACGACTATTCACTTAGTTTTTATTTTTTTTTTGTTGGTTAAATTCAATCTCCTTTATACAAATCTATTGTTTATTTGTTGAACCATTTTTATAGCATCAACAAGTTTCAATATAGTTGGAAAAGAAAAAAAAAAAAAGGAAAAAGGTAAAAACCAAAACAAATATCCAAAGAAAAAGTAGTCAACCTTGCTTGAATTAATTGAAACTTTTAAAAAAGTTCAATTGCTAAAATAGGAATTTTATATATATTTAATTTTACCCTTATGTTAACATACACAATAATGTAGCTCAGCATAATAATGTAGCTCAATTGGCATAAATTTGTATTATCAACTTTGAGATATGAGATTTGAACTTCCCACCTCCACATACCGTCAAATAAACAACAAGAACAATAATAATAATGTTTTGAATTTGAATTCATAAAATTGAAAAGTAAATCTTATGTGCTTTTAATTTCAATGGGCAAAAGCAAAATTTAAAGTCCAAATGAGTATAGTTTAATTCAATTGAATTTTATGTTTAGTAAGATTTTAAAATTTTAATTTTATGTCTAATAAATCTAAAAAATATCATTAAAAGTCCATTAGACGCAAAATTAAAAACAAATCTAAAGTTTAATAAAAGTCTAAAGAGTTATTAAACACTTCTAGAAATTATACCGTATGTATCCAAATCTAAAAGACCAACAATATTCTATTGTCATGTCACAATATTAATTAATATTTGTTTCATCATCGTGTAGGGGAGATGTAGTCTAAGGAAAAAGAAAAACATTGTTCCATTATTATACAAAGGACAATATTAATTAATTTTGGGTGTTAATGAGGAAAAGTTGGAATAAGACAAGGCACAAGGGCCCACAACAACCATGTGACATGACACTATAGCTCTTTATAAGCTAAAGTTAGCCAATTTTATAGTCCATCACATCTATTTACTTTTGCCTCCTTAAGGCTTAACTGGTCAGCTGCCCAACTTTGTATTTTGTACCATCAAAGCTCTGAATTTTTTCTTTCAATGTGCAATTTATTAACCTTGAAGCAAATTAGGTTAACAAAATATATGAAGTATGGTAATGAGATGTCAGGTTACTTTCAAGAATAATGCATTTTTTAAATAAATGTGAAAAATAAAGTGGTTTAGAAACAAATGTTAAAAATAGAGTAGAGAAATCGTGTTCCAGGTACACGATTTCCCTTAGGACTCATTCAATAGGTACTAGGTATACGGTTAGTTGCTGATGGGGAGCTGAATTGTACCTAAATCGTGGACCGGGTTCACAATTTTTCTCCCACGAGCACGCTGATGACTACCACCTCTACTCGCGGATTGAATTTGCATCACTAAATTTAAACTTATCGGGAAGAAATTGAGCTCCCTGTCACATTTCCCATAAATTTATGATTAGAACTTTATGGGAAAAGTGACAAGGAGCTACTTCCTTCTTGCTAAGTTCAAATTATCGGGAAGAAGTTGAGCTCCCTGTTACTTTTTCCGTAAAGTTCTGATTAGAACTTTACGAGAAAAGCCATAGGGAGCTAATTCCTTCTTGGTAAGTTTAAATTACCCGAAAGGAATTAGCTACCTATCACTTTTCCCGTGAAGTTCTGATCAGAACTTTATGAGAAAAGTCATAGGGAGCTAATTTCTTCTTGCTAAGTTCAAACTTATCGAAAAGGAGTTAAGCTCCCTATCACCTTTCCCGTAAAGTTGTGATCAAAACTTTATGGGAAAATCATCAAAGTGTAGGTGTGGCAGTCGTAGTTGATTAGCGGCTTCAGCGTGGCAAAGAGCATGCGCATAGCAAGTTAATCGTGAACCCTGTCCATGATTACATCTATAATCGTGGGCCGATCCACGATCAAACAACCCTGTTTTTATCAATATTTATCAGAAAATATTATTTTAAAAAAAATTATGAGATCAGAAAACTCAAATCAAATTAATGAGATTAAAAAAATTAATGGTTTGTCTTTAACATTTTGGCTGATAATATAATATCTTAACCAATTAGGTTTTTTTTATTATTAAAAAAAAAAGTGTATAGCTTAACTGATATAAAATGTGTACCAACTATTGAAAGGTTTGAGATTTGAATTCTCTCTCTTTTATGCTAATAATAAATTTAAAAAAAAAGTTGAATTATGAACAATTTACATGAACATAAACAAACTGGCCAAAAATTCAAAACAAAAAATCATAAATTTTCAATTTCATCCGTCTAAATCTTAAATTTGACAAATGGTATCAATTTAACTTTACTGTAACTATTGATACATTTATTCAAGTTTAAGGTTTAAATTGATAAAATTAAAAGTTTATACCTTTCAAATTTAGAGTAGAAAAAATAACTTTTCCCTAAGTTTATTAGTTAAGTACACAATTGAGGGTAAGCTATTCAAATACTTTGATCTGTTGGTTAAAAGTGTATGTCTTATGCTAATTGAACTATGTTCATATTGACTATAAGTTGAGTTTATAGTACTTTACAAATTGTGTCTAATAGGTCTATAAAATTCCTATTCTATATTTAATAGTCCATGAATTTTTGAAATGTCAACTATGTCACTCGACTTTTAGTTTTATGTTTAATTGATCGTTGAATATTTGAAATATTCAACATCTTGTCGATCAACAAATCTATTAGATACAAGATGTATTAAATCGCCTCTTATATTGATGTCGATGTCGAGCTGGAATTCTTGTGTTTCTTAATTTTGTTGGTATGTGCACGATTGTGAAAAAGAAAAAAAAAAAACATTTTATGATTTCAATGTATTTAGATTTCAAATTTCAAATTATGAAAAGTAGATATACATTAATAAAAATACGAACTTTAATATATATAGTATTTTAGGTTATCAGCTCACTAAATTAAAATATATTTAGGGTAATATATTATAAATAATTATTAAAAATTATATTTTAAATTAACTAGTAATAGTTGGGATTCGACCCAATATGTTGTTGGTAGCTACAAATATATTTTAACTTTATGAATAAATGAATTTAACATAGGGACAAAAGTTGGAAAACATTTTCTATTATAAATTCAATTTAATTTAAACCTAATTTAAAAAACATAGTAAATGTCAATTATTTCTAAGTTGTATAATCTCATGTATGATATAAATAGTAATTTTTTGAACTTTCATAAAGGTGTTATGCATGAATGAAGGGAAAAAGGCAAATTGAAAAGAATCTAGCCTTTATATTGTGCTTTTAAATTAAGGTTTAAATACTCTTTTGGTTTATGTATTTTTTGTTTTGGTTCATTTGGTCTTTGTATTTTTAAAATATTCATTTTGATTTATGTATTTTTAACTTTGGTTCATTTTATGGGTCTCCCAATCCATTTAAAGAAAGACGTCGTTATGCTTTCAAAATGTTCATTTTGGTCTTTGAACTTTCAAAAAGTGGTCATTTTGATACCCTAAAAATGAAATAAAACTTTAATGGTTTCCACCAAAAACTAACAACAAAGGTATTTTTTAACTCTTTTTTAAAGTTCAAGAGTATTTTTGAAACTTTGAAAAGTTTAGGGTCATTTTTTAATTTATTATTATTTTTATTATTATTATTATTATTATTATTATCATCATCATCATCATCATCAAATCAATTTGGGGAAATATTAACTTCGAGGAACTAAATTTAAAATTTATAGAAAGTGTATGTACTAAAATTGAATAAACTTTGAAGTATAAAAACCAAAACAATACTTTAACATATTAAATAATATTACTACACCATTAATCTTTTAATTAAAAAAAAAAAAAAAAAAACCTTTTATGTCAAAAAATTTCCCCCAAAATGTCACATCAATATAACCCATAAGTTAAATTATAAATTTGTTACTTTCTTTTTAACATCGGAATCTAAAAACATATCAATTAAGCTATGTTCCCTTATAATAACCACTAATAAAAATTGGAAGCATACAAATGAAATTAAATAATTGGACATAAAATGATGAGGTGGATGTAAATAGTGGGGATGAAAGCATTGGTGGGGCCAAAGTTTAACCACATCAAAAGTTTTGGACAGTCTGGCAAAAGTAAAAGGTTTTAGTGGGACCCCCTATTGTATTGCATTGTCCACATCACATCCCTCTCCTTAGCCATTACTTTGTGGCCTATAGGGGACTTTTCTACATTCATTTCTCACTAAAGTCTTTTGTGGAATATTAGATTGTATGCCTCAATACAATACAATAAAATAAATTAAAAATAAATTAATTAAAAAAAAAAAATTCCCAAATGCCTCACCAAGATCAATAGTATAATAAGCTACACAGCGAGCAACTCAATTCTAAATACGAGGATAGAAAAAGAAAGAGACAATTCCCAAATGTCTCACCAAGATCTCCTCACTTTTTTTTATTTTTCATATTTGATTTTGGAATTATATTTTCATGATCCTTTTAGTTACATGATTATTCTTGATTTCATGTTATCTTCAAATTCTCGTTTTTCACTCGATTCACGTAAATGCATTCGTTTTAATTTAAAAAACAAATATGCAAAAGATTGTTAGTTTTTTTTTTTTAAAAAAAAACAATAAACTGATAAATATGGTTAGTTGCAAAAAAAAAAAAAAAAAAGACTCTGCAATATTACAGAAATAATGTGTAGTTTGTTTAAACTTTTTTATTTTTTAATATAGGAGTAGGAGAATTCAAACCACAGATCTGCTATGCTCGCTTTGCCATTACCATAGGAATTGTTAAATACCTCAAAATAACATATAGATTCTTCCAAAAGTAATTTAGTTTAGACCTTAAATCCTTTTAAAAAAAACCTAATAATTCACAATCTTACAACTAAAAAAAATCTAATAATTCACAATCTTACAACTCTTTAAATTTTATATTTTAAATTTTAAGTACGGATTTTTTCAATAAAAAGGTTTGATTAGATTATTCTAAGTTTTCTTTTTATTTTTTTTATTTTTTTATTTTTAAATTTGATTAGATTGTGCTTTCAATTGACACTATTTTTCTACTCTTGTTTTGACTTTCAGGTGAAGTCCAATGGAATTTTCAATGGTCAATTGTAGTAGATCCTTATTAGGTGTAAAACATATAACCAAGCTTTTTGAATATTGGAGTATATTCTGAGAGTTAGTCGGTTTTGGATTTGTTAGAGAAAAAAATTAATTTTTAAAAAAGTTTATTTTTATTAAAAAATTTTAAAGTACGTTTTAATATATATTTTGAGTGGTTGCTAAACACTTCAATTTTTTTTCAAAATGACTTATTTTTTAAATCAAACACTTGAAAATGTATTCCAAACATCCTTTAAAGAAACTTTCACTTTTTATTGTAATAAAATACATGTCGATTGTGTTGATTGGACTGACGAGTGATGATTCGACACGATATGTTTAATAGGTCATAAACTTTTAACATTTGTTTAATAGATCATTGGGAAAAATTTATAGTACTACCATAATAATACCTATTAATCTCATTTATTGTTCTACACATCATCAGATAATTTATTTATTTATTATTCATTTATTCCATAGACCCTACATAATTCATAAATGATACTTTTGTGGGAAGTAATGGATGAAAGTAGTATGAAAAAATTTTCACATTACCATAGTACTTGAAATTTTCTCAATTAACTTTAAGAACTTTCAATTATTTGATGGGTAGATTAATGAATTTTCAATTTCCTAAATATTATAACATAAATGACAAATTTAAGGTATATTATTATAAATAGAAAAAAATATTAAACTTAGAAAAATTTCACTGGTGGAAGTCTATTTGCAGTCTATTGTCAATAGATAGTAAATTTTTTCTTTATTTATAAATAGTTTGGCTCATTTTGACATATTAAAAAATAACCCAATATTTAACTTAAAAACCAGTCCCAAAATTACCAAGCTTGTGATCTCCATTACAACATTAAAGAACAAATTAGTACATCACCTATTAAATCCTTCTAATTATTCACTAACATCTTGATATAGACTATTTTATGATTATAGATTCACTTAATTCATTGACGTAGCAAATATTCATTACATAAATTTATTTTCTGAAACTCCTTTTTTTGAAACTACGAAAAATTATGAAGTGTCCCTCCTCCTTATGGACCTTAAAACTATTTCAAACTATTTGTTTTTCTACTACTAATATACTTGCCTAGTTACGTTTCAGCCACGCTAATTTGTTTGCTATACCTATACTCAGTTATCCATAAAAGGTATCTAGTAAAGTCATCCACTTCGTACCCCTACAACTATTCCATAGCTTTCTTGTGGTTCTACATGTTCCCTTATTAGCTCACCAACTCTATTCACTCATTCAAAAACCACATTTATATATTTTCAATGCACACGCTTTTTGGAAATTGGAAATTTAACTACGTTAAAATTAGATAAAAATTTGGATTGATATAGTATTCCATGTTATACATATCTATAATTTCATAACTTACTCTCATAATCTGGATTTTATTTTATTTTTTTTTATTTTTTATTTTTTTGTCTAAAACCTACCTATCACATCCATTGGGACCGCATCCAGCTTGCACCATTGAGTTTGATTTTACATCTTAGGTAGGTAAGACAAAACACTTTCTTTAAATAATGCATCTGGTCCATTTTTCTGTAATTAGTCAGTCACATTTTTTTAAAAAAGAAAGTGATTGTAGTAATTATATCTAGCTTTAAACAACTTGAAATGACTCCCTCATGTCAACAAATTTTGTCTATAGGTATGATATAATATTATTATAAATCATATAATCTTATATAATAATTATTATTATTATTATACAAAATTAGTTTTAAAATAAATTTGGTCCCTATTGTTAGAGAAAAATTAGAATTTAATCTATATGATCTTAAAAAGTTTGGTAATTGTTGTAAATAACAAAACTACTACAAATATTTACAAATATAACAAAATGTCATTATCTATCATGAATAGTCCACGTGTATGAAGATTTTATCAAATCATAGGGACTAAATTGTAATTTCTTTTCAAATCATAGAGATCATATTTGCAATTTTACCTATAAAGTTTCAAATCATAGTAATAATTTAGTTAGTAACTAAAACTAATTTTTGTTCTATAAATATATAATTGCCATTATTTAAATTGATAGGTTAAAATTACTTTTTTAATTCGTCTACTTAGTAGTCTGTTCAATTTTAGTTTCATAATTTAAAATTAAACATGTGTCAAAGTATAGGGACATCATTTCTAAATTTGCTATCAAACATACATTCAAAACCATCAAAGGGAGTGTTTGGACATGAAAATCTCTTACAATGAAAAATTTTCATACTACCTTAACTTATTGTGTGCCAGGGCTAATGCAGTTTTAAAAATAGCATGGAGTCCCATTGACATTAACACGAAGTTGACAAGAAGAGTATGATACTCAAGCATCCATAGCATGTCGGCTCTTTTCTTTCCAAACTTAATTACTTCGAAGGAGATAGGAAGAGATAGCAACCTCTCATATTTGAAGGTTAATAAAAGAGGTTGAGTTTTGAAAAATAGAGTATAGGATAGTTAGTTAGTTAGTTAGTAAGTAAGTAAGTAAGTAAGTAAGAGAAATAATATATATGAGGGTAAATAAAGGAAAGAATTTTACTATTAGTCCACAAGAGGAAAGGGAAAAATAAAGAAGAAGATAGAAAAGGAGAGGCTGTCAATTCTTGCATGCCTATACTCCATTAGAGAGAGAAAGTGAGCATTATTCCTATTTTCGTTTCTGGCAACTCAGAATCCTCGTCCTTCTTCTTCTCCTCTCTCTGCACAATCCTGTCCCCCTCTTTTCCTTCTCTGTTTTTTCAAACCTAATGTGCTTCCTTCTTCTCATCCAAACCCTAACTCCTAACTGCAACCCCCTTTTTCTTTTTCTTCAGCTTGCTGCTGCCACCGAGAAATGTCCAAGGAAGGAGCGCTCGATCTTGCCTCCGGCGTCGGCGGGAAGATGAGCAAAGCTGAAGTACTCTGCGCCGTTGAAAAGTACTCTCTTTCTCTCTCTATTTCTCCTTCTTCTTACACTCTCTCGATTTACCCCTTACTTTCTCTCCAACCCTTTTTCTTTCTATGTGCTTCCTTCGATTTGATTTATTTTCACATTTCTGAGATCAGATGGTTTTCTCTTTTCAAATTTGGGGAAACTCAAATTAAACATTTCGTTTTTTATTTCTTTCAAAATTAATATTTTCTCTGGTTCGTCACTGAAAAAATGTGTTGTTTTAGAAATGGTTCTTATTTAAACTGTTTCGAGAGTTATTTTGGAATAATTGTTAAATATTTTTTTTTTCTTTTAAAAATGATTTATTTTTAAAATTAAATATTTTAAAAGTTAATCCAAATACTTGGCTTATTGTTTTAAAATATTTGTAAAAGGTAGGTATAAATTAAGAAATGTATGGGTGGATGGAATGGAAGGATCAAATGGCTAAAAAAATGACTTAAATTTTTTTTTTAAAGATACCTGACTAAATCATTGGTTTATTTTTTTAATAGAACTGAATCATAGTGTTTGGGGGATTCAGAACAAACAAACAAACAATAATAATAATAATAATAATAATAATATTCTAATGCTTTATTATTTGTAGATCTTCTTTATTTATTTGAACTGCTTCTTTTTGATGGGCAAACAGTGGAGATGGAACTTTCCATTTTGGAAAATATTAAAATATATTTGAACGCCTTACAGTTATGAGATCTCTCTTTTCCCCCTTCTCTGGAGTTGGTTACAGTTATGAGATCTAACTTTAAAAAAATATTACTTAATTTTATTGTATTTTTACAAAATCGCTTATAAATTATTAAACTGCGTTGTCTTTCTTTTTCTCAGAATCAAAATTATCGTTTTTAACGCACACTATTATTTTTATTTTTTTACAAATGTGATAAGAGAAAATTTTATCACCCATATTTAAAACCCTCTCTCATTGAGTTGGTTATTATAGTTTGTAGATTATAAATATTATGGGAGTATAATACGTTGTGTTTGGAGACATACTACTTTAGTCTAACTAATAGTCTGTGTTTGGAGTGCAAACTATTTTACTCTCGATAGAAAATACTAAAAGCCATAACAAACAAATAAGAGGAAACTCCACCAATCTCAAGTTTATTTATTTGATTTAAATGTGGGCGATAAATAGTTGTTTTCAAATATAGGAAATGAACTAAAATATTTACAAATATAGCAAGTAACTGTAATATTTTGCTATTATTTATAAATATCTTCAACAGTTTTATCATTTAAAATAATTTTTCATAATAAAAATGTAAATAATGTAAAAAAGAATCTTAGTTTTATTTGATTTTAAAGTTCAAGGCTTCACTTTATTTATTTTTATAGAAATATTACATTACAAAATATAAAGTTGAGTATTTAAACTTATTACTCTTTTTTGGAGAGAAAATAATACATTGATAATTGATTAAACATATCTCAACTAATTAAAATATATAGGTTGTTGATTATGGGAGGTTTGGATTTCAATTCTTCACTCTACTTGTTTTTTTGCATTAAAAAAAAAATGTGCATAGGTTTGTTGAATTTATGGCTCATATAATGATCGTCTTTCAAAGAAAAGTATAAATTGATTCTCATTCTTTATTTATTATTATTATTTTATTTTCCAGAACAAAACACAAATGTACTTGATAATATTTTATTTATTTACATTCTCTTTGTATTTATGGGTCTTTCAATTTTAATTCTTTAAAAAAAACCCAATGTTCTATATAAAAATTTGTTTTTTAAATAATATATTCATAATTATCATGCAAAAAGTTAAACATATGACTTTTCCTCTGACACCTAAAAAGAGTTTGAATAATGAGTTGGAATGTATAAAATTATTTGTAGAAACATGTATTTTTAACACAAAGATTAACAGATTTCAATCAATTGAAAAGAAGAAAATTAATGAAGATGAAAGCGCGACCATATAATAAAATAAAAATATCATTGTTTCTTTTATCTTAACAGAGAATTAAACTTTGCGCTATGGTTGACCAAGAGGTTAGAGGTTCTATATAAGTATACCAACCAAGAGGTTAGAGGGTCTATACTTCTTAATGTAGAACTAAAATTTAAAAAAAAAAAAAAAATAGGATAGCTCCATTGATATTTTTTACCCAATAAAAACAAGAAAAATGATTATAAATAGAAAAAATATCAAACTATTTACAAATATAAAAAAGTTTTAGGAGTTGTTTGGAGAGCTAAGATTATTGGGAATCAGAAAAGTATTAAAATGCATGAGCATTTAAAGAATTAACGAAAATGAGATCGCGAACCATGGAAACGGTGAGAAATAGGATTTGGTTGAAAACTGTCCGAACCGAATGATTTTTGTATTACAAATCGAGCCCAAAACGCTCAATCCAAATATTCATTTTGGATTACGTTACATTACAAGTTTATCCTATTACGATTCTCCAAACATCCCCTTGCTATCTATAAACGATAGACCTCGATCACTTGAGTGATAGAAGTCTATCACAGTTTATCACTCAAGCACAAACATCTGTTGTTGATAAATAATAAAATTTTTCTATATATATAAATAATTTGACTCACTCTGCTATTTGAAAACAACCTAAAAATAAACTATATACTTACTTTGATACTTTCACTCTATTTCAAATTTATTAATATTCAAAAATATTATTGTTCATAAATTGTTTCTCCACCAATGCAACATTGTTATCTAAAATAGAACAGAATGTCTGCCCTTTCCCCCTCGTCATTGCCATTTTTTCCGCGAAATTATCATTTCTTGCTCCTGAAGAATTGTACTCTCTTTTTTTTTTCTCTTTTCTGTAGTTGCATGTAATATGTTGGCTAAATTAGGGTTTACTTTTGATGAACCAGGTATGAGAAATACCATGGCTTCTATGGAGGCGAAAAGAAGGAAAGAGAAGCCAACTACACCGACATGGTAAGAGGCGATCAATTAATTTACATTACATTGCATGTGAATCAGTTTCCTTTTCTTCTTCGCCATCTATATTTTCAGAAACTCACCAAAAATTGTCTCTCTAATCTGTATTTTAGGTCAATAAATACTATGATCTCGTGACCAGCTTTTATGAGTTCGGTTGGGGAGAGTCCTTCCATTTTGCTCCTAGGTACGATATACATCGTCTTCCTCCTCTCTTACATTATCACAGCTCATAATTTTACAACTCAAACTGAAAATGGACTTAAAATGGTTGGTTTGGTAACATTTCGTTTCTTGTTTCTTACTCTATGTTCTTTTTTTCTTTATTTTCTCTTTTCTGAGTAAAAGAAGAAGAAAAAGTATTTAATAATTGTTTGCTGTTTCTTTCATCCTTTTCTTTTTTCTTAGTTGAAAACATTTGTATGAAAAAAGGGCGTTTGGTAATCATTATTTAGGCTTGTTCTCTCAAATTTTAAGTTTCACTTGGAAAGTGTTTGTCTAAGAATAAAATATTCGGTAAAATAGACTTTTGGTCGCCCCTAATTTGAGGTTGATGTCTATTTAGTTCTTTAGGTTTTGAGGAGGACACTACTGTCCTCGAGGTTCGGAAAACGATTCTAAATAGCGCCTACTGTTAGTTGACTTAATCAGGAATGTTGATGTGGCAGTTAAATGATCGGTCAATTTTAGCTGATTGTACTATGACGTGGTCGTCCTATTTCTCTCTTCCCCTTCCTTCTCTCGTTTTATCCATTCTTTTTAGTAGCCTTACTATCGTTATCTCTGCCACTGTCTAGTCTTTTCTTTGTTCCAACACTCGTCGTTGTGTCGCAGTCTGCCATACACTGTCGTTGCTCAAGGTTTCCAAACAACACTCGAATAAGCGACGAACTAGATTTGAGCATTTTATTTTCAGACTTGGATGTTTTTAGTTCGAAATCTGAGTGTCTAAGATTTGTCGTGTTTGAAGTGGTGTGGTGCCATGTGGTAAATGAGACGAGCCTTGTATGGCAACAGGGCATCAAAATGCTGCCACAAATCTCTTCTTCTAGAATTGGGCACATTACTTGTAGTTGATGGCAATGTTGCAGTAAGCATTGGATGACAATGCTGTGCAAATCAATGAGGCGACATGTGACAGAAGACAGTACGGTGGAGAGCATTGGACGACAAGCAATGATGTTGACTGCAAAACTGTCGAAAAAGAAGGAGAAACACCATGGAGAATGAGCATAAAGAGAGAAAAGATTAGGGAAGAAGAAACATTAAAAGAATATTATTAAATTTATTGTTTTTCTAAATCAGCAAGCATAGTCAAGAAAGTTCAATCGTCACATCATTGCTTGAGCTTTTCTAAACTTTTGTGTCCCTTTTGAAACTTTAAGGACCAAATAGACATAAATCCAAAACTTCAAGACCAAAATTGTATTGTAACCTAAAAGATTCTAAATTATTCTGTTGTAGTCAATTTTTTTCTTTATAGATTCAACATTTTATTAGCAAAAGAACAAAAAAATAAATTTCCTTTTCTTTAACCGAGCTACCAACCTAGCCATTCTCACTTGTTGCTTTAATGGGTCTCCTCACTTTATGTGGGGCTTCGTCGAGAATACCAAGTCGATCAGCAACTATAGGTTTCACTCGTCCTCTGAGGGAGGAAGGGTTCCGGGATACCTCGAGGCCCTTTTTGTTTTGTAATTTTTTGGAACTAGATTTAAAAGAAAAAAATTTTTAAAAAAGCAAGTTGATTATTTGGTGGCAGAAATATTAAATTAATGGAGTGTTTTTAGTTCAACTTATGCGGGGTGGGTGATTCGAACTTTCACCTTTTCATCAAAGATAATGTTTTATGTTAGTTGAACTATGCTCATGTTTGCTTTATGGAGTTAACAAGATAGACCTATTAGATACAAAATCAAAAGTTCATAGATCTATTATGACTAGATGGACCATTAAATAGACACCATTTAACATTTACTAAGATCTTTTAAGATACATGAAGGAAACTAGGTACAATCCTTTTAAGTTCAACCAAGCTTAAAAAATTTGTATTAAGTTTTTGAAACATTTCTGGACATTGAAAAAATGAGAAATAGATATTAGTTACCATGCATGTGTTCTTCCAAAAGAATGCAATGTTTTATCTCAAGAACAACATTAATAATAATAATGATTGCCATCTCATAGAAGACCAACTTTTCATGCATTACTTCATGAATAATGTTACACATATTATGATTGCTTTTGTGCTATTATCTTAAATGCTGCTAAAATAATATAAATGACATATTTTCCAAGCTTGTAGATGGACTGGTGAGTCCTTCCGGGAGAGCATCAAGAGGCACGAGCACTTCCTTGCTTTACAGTTGGGTTTGAAGCCTGGACAGAAGGTTTTTCTTAATAGAATTCAGTGGGAGAAATTTTACTTCATCCTTCGCATATTATTAAAATCTAACTTTGAGTTTGCACCAGGTTTTGGATGTTGGATGTGGTATAGGCGGACCACTGAGAGAGATTGCAAGATTCAGGTGTGCTTTAGTTGTATGGCTCTTATCTATTACTTGTTCTAGAATACATGAATCAATATCTAGCTTTTGATATTCTTAGTCCTTTTGTCAAATAAAGTGTTCTCATACTTGTAACCTCCCTTACTATATATATGGATGAATCCTTGTCTCCACATTGGGCCTTTAGCTGAAATGGTTTGTTTATGGCTTTTACAAGGAGAAGACTTAGGAAGGGTCTCCTTCATACTCTATTGAGCCTTTTAGGAATACCTTCCATTCGGAAATTCTTTGTGGAGAACAGAGGGAAATCGTATGTTCTGGCTCTGGGCATCTTCAAACAGTTGAGCTCTGTTGAAAATTGCTTTGAATTAGTTGGTGAAAGTCCACTACGATTGTATTGGAAAATAGATAAATGAGAGAGAACTGACGAGTTAGAAGATAATAAGTCTTGACCCTTCATTTTTAAATTTCCTTTGTTTGTCAACTCCATGAGTGCATGCAAAGAAATTGTCCAAATAATTTATCTCTAGGGCCAAAATGAGCATAGCTCAACTGACATAGTGCTTGTAATATCAATAATATCAACCTCTCAAAGTCATAGGCTTGATTCTCCTATCCCACATATTGTAAAAAATAATAATAATAATTTATCTATAGGAGAATAGGAACAGGGTGAAATGCCTTAACAAAGATAATCTTTTGACTTCAATATTTAAGTTTGAAGTAGAATATTAGGAACTTTGATTGGTGAGGTACGTATGGGAATCAAATGATTTCCAAGATTGATCTAGACCCTATATTAGCATCATGTTCTACTTCAACCTATGAAGAAGCTGAGGAATTTTCTATGGGTGACAAAGAAAGATGGAACTGGAAGCCAGCTTTTTAAGTCAAGTGAAGTGGTTCAACCTATATAAAGGTAGATTAAGGATTGAACTAATTTTAGAAAACATAACAGGGCACTTTCTGAAGATCTTACTTGAATAGGGCTCCTTGTGGTATAAGGTTATAGCGAGCATCTGTGAGAAAGATAGTTTTTAGTGGCTTAGAAGCCAGGAAACGTGCCTCTGGAAAATGTACCCAAAAGATGTGTAGGAACTCAAGTAATGATACAGAATTACTTAAGACTTCTGGTGGGAAATGGCAAGAATGTTTATTTTTAGTGTACATTTACTGTGAATCAACTTCTAATAGATCTTTCCCGCAGGTTGTTTCAATTTGCCATCTCAAAATCGTGTGTGATTAATGATGGTTTTGGTTAGGTTAATAGTAGGATCATCTCAATTTCATAAGTTGGTTCTGCATTGAAAATAACGACTTATATATTGCTTTAAGTAGGCAAATTTGTTTTGGTTCTTTTCAGTTTCTCATATTCTATGTAAATCTGTTACAGCTATACTTCAATTACTGGGTTGAACAACAATAGCTATCAGATTACTAGAGGAGAGGTACGGGTTGTTCCATTTCTGCTATGAAGCATTCCATTTCGGTTACGTAGCATTCGGCACAGTTGTTCTTGGTTGTGGCATCTGTGTTGCTAGCAACTTTGTACTAATGTGTTTTCTCTCATTTTTTTCTCATCTGTCTGTTAATTTTGCTTTTTACTGTCATTGTGATGTGTTTGATTATTTTTGTACCGAGTTCTTTTCTGAATGAGTACTTCTCATTAATCCTTTCACTACTCATAATCTTCTGTTATTCCACAGGAACTGAATCGCATTGCAAAATTGGATAAGACTTGCAACTTTGTCAAGGTTAGTGTAGATTGAATTCAGCTTTTTGAAAAAACTGTCTTTTTTATTTTTTGTTTTTATTTTTAATAGTACAATAGGGATGGGGAATTCGAACCATAAGCCTCTTGGTCACTAACACATATTACGGGCCAGTTGAGCTATGCTTGGTTTGGCTTTTGTATTATCAGTTAGTTAACTAGTACTCCTTTGTATTGTATGTTGTTATTATACGTTGTTCTTTATAGTTCCAAATATTAAGAATTGGTTTCTATACTTTTAGGCAAGCTTATAAATGGTCCCTGTCACTAGTTTAGTTGCTGAGTAAAAGAGTTGACACGCATGGCCATTGCCATAAGAGCCACGTTCATGTTTAATGATAAATTGATAATACATAGGGCTGATGCATGGGAATTTTCATGACTTTAGAAGTCAGGTTCTGGTTGTAACATTTGGAAGTGCACTGATTGTAGTTTCTTCATCCTTTTTATGGAAGATCAAGCATTACTCTACTAGAAACCCATCATTCTTAGTCAAACTCTTAATCAAACTTCATACTCAAGCCGAGCCAAAGCTGAGAAGGGGTATATATGAGACCATATATGTAGCTTTTTTTCACCTAACTTTGTCTGTTGGAGTAAATAGGATGCCACCTGTGGTCTGCATCTTTCCCTAATATGAACTTTTGGGTTATTATACCTTCTTAACTCCTCTTAATGAGTTACATGATTTAATTCTTGTTCATTCTACAGGGTGACTTTATGAAAATGCCATTTGAAGACAATTCATTTGATGCAATATATGCAATCGAAGCTACTTGTCACGCACCAGACGCAGTAGGTCCTTATTACATTTCTGAAATATTTGTTTAGAGCAATCATTCTTTAAAGTAACTGCTGTTTCCCCTCCGGCAGTATGGCTGCTTCAAGGAGATCTACAGAGTACTAAAACCTGGCCAATATTTTGCTGCTTATGAATGGTGCTTGACCAACTCTTTCGATCCCAATAACCAAGATCACCAAAGAATAAAGGTTATTTTGCTGATTCTGTCCCCTGTTTCTTCTGATCTTATACAGTTATATTGACAATGTCCATTTCCATAGGCTGAAATTGAGATTGGCAGTGGGCTTCCAGATATTAAGACAATAGGAAAGTGCCTGGAAGCTTTGAAACAAGCAGGTTTCGAGGTTGATTCAAAGGATTTTTCTATTTGTTTTGTTTTCATTTTTGTTTTTCTTTTTCATGAATATAATTAGCTGATCAGTGAGCTATTCTCGGCACTCTGCTCAGGTAATCTGGGGAAAAGACCTTGCTGAAGACTCACCTGTTCCTTGGTACTTACCTTTAGATGGCGGTCAGTTCTCAATCACCAACTTCCGTGCTACAGCGATTGGGCGTTGTGTGACAAAATATATGGTAAGCAGAATCAAATGTATCAAAACTGTAGTTTTCACTGTATTCTTTTGGATGTTCCTGTTACCTTTGCATTATATATTGACCATGGAGTTGACAAGCTGCTGAGTTTGTTCTTTCTGTAGGTTAGAGCATTGGAGTATATCCACCTTGCCCCGAAGGGTAGTGAAAGGGTTCAAAATTTTCTAGAGCAAGCAGCACATGGGCTGGTTGAAGGTGGAAAGTAAGTATTATATAACAAAGCATTCTCCTTAAATGGGGCATTGCATATGAATCAGTAGGAAGTGAACCAAACCAATCAACAAGGTTGATTCTTTCAGTTTGACCATTTAGATTAGCCAAAACTCAAGGCAGTTTTAAACATGTGAAAGTTTTGATCTATAATTTGTTTCAATGTTATCATGAGAAACTTCAACACTCACAGTCAGGAACACAATGAACATTCATTTTTAAGCTGCATTGTTCGTTGCAGCGTGCTGATTTAACTTTACTTCTGATACTGCTGCAGGAAAGAGGTCATGACCCCTATGTACTTCTTCCTGGTGCGTAAACCGCTTTCGAGTAGCGAGTAAAACGACATTGGCAAGTAATTTGGTGGCTATGGTAATACTATGACCTTAATGTATTTCTATTTCTGCTTGTCTTAAAAATTACTAAATATTATGGCCATTTTCTTTTATGTAAGCTTTGCTGTAACCTTGATGGAAAAAAGTAAATTTGGTTTCATATCCATATTTATGGTGTTTGGTAATTGTTGTTTAGTTGGATCATATAAGATTTTTTATTTTATTTTATTGTTTGAGAAAAAAGAGAAATTACAAACCAGGGATAAGGCATCCCTTTGCCAGGAGGTACAAAACAAAAGACACTTCAATCTAAGTTGATGACGTCTATTGAGTAGTTACAAAACAATCTGTGTTGTGCACTACATAAAGTCACAGAAGAAAGAAACATTAGTCTTTCTTCAAACTGAAGCAACAAATAGGAGAGAGATTGTTCGCTTTTACAACAGGATACACATACACATATTGCAAAATACATAAGCTGGGAAGTCTCAACTCAACTTGTCCATAGGGTTGATGCTACTAAGGGTAGTAGTCCACAGGAAAAACTTAAAACTTCTTTTTGGAGTATTTCTATCCCAAAGTCTATTTACAAATTGTTGGTTTGACAGGCTTACATATGAAAATGGGGAGCTGTCACTCGGTCAAAAATTTCAAGCTTTAAATTGTTTCATGGCATGAACTTGATTTTCGTGTGTGCGAACACACTAGTTTCCTAGTTCTTAGCTATATTCTCCTTTTCATTCTCCTAGTTTTGAGCTCTTAAATATATTATCAATTCCTAGACCTACCAAGCTTGCTTCAAATTTTCAGACTGGATGCCCATAAGGAATTGTTTTAGGCTTCTGTGTAAAAGACAGCCCATTTGTACAAGGGGCCTGACCTATGTATGCATGTTTTTTTTTTTTTCGTCGTCGTCATCTCTTTTGATTCCCAGTCTTGAACATTTCTATGCGGTTATTTGATGTATTATCGAGTGTGGGCATAAATCTTGTAAGAATATACAATGACATTGATATTTTATTTATATTTTCATCAAAATGTCTATGAGTGAAGATCTAACTTTCTTTGACACTATTATAAATTAGGGCTGGTTGCAAACATAGCAAATTGGCACAAATTATTTATAAATCTAGCAAAAACAAAGCAAATTGGCACAAATTATTTATAAATATAGCAAAAACAAAAAATAATTACAAATATAGAAAAAAAAATCTCATTCAACCGACGAAAATGACCAAAAGGGCCATGCTGCTCTAAGCCCAAATCAGCCCACGAAATAAGCCCACGTCCACGAATGATCCAAAACCACCAACGATTTCTATTGCTGCCGGAAGAATATTGTTATTCTGAAATCGTAAAACTTAGAGATTGAGAATGCTGAAGGAATTTAGGTTGTAACTTTTTTAAAAAAAAACTTCTCTCAATGTCTTTTTTAATGTTAATATGTGATAGATTATAGTCTATCTCTATGTTTTTAAAAAATAAAAAAATAAAAATACCACTTTTCTAATACATACAAGTTTGGTTGGCCTAAAATTTATTGACATTCAACACTTCTATAAGTGGTAGAAAACTATCGGGGGTTATCGCTGAAATACCCAATAGTGATAGAAAGCTACTAATGACTATCATTGATAGACTTCTATCATAGATTAATATATTAGTGGTTATTACTGATAGATTTTTATTAATAATATCACTTATAGAAGACTACTACTTGTTGGGTTTTGGTAAAATATTAGCAGGGCAGTTTGTCCCACATTGGAAAAAATGAAGAAAATGATGGGCTCCTACTACTATAAAAGTAATCTATATCTTTAGTTTCAAGTCGTCCCTGTTAGAAACACTTTAAGCTTAATGTGCTAACTCTAATTAAATTCTTTTTGTATTCTCTAGTGTGAGTGGAAAAAATGTGTGAGTAGTCAAAAGTTTTGAGAGAGTGTTCTTGTAATTGGGATTGGGACAGAGAATTATTATGTGTCATTGTAACAATTTTTGACATAGTGGATTTTTTTTTGGTGGGTTGCGGTTTTTTTCGAGTTTGGAGTTTTCCTATGTTTCCAGTTTTATTGCTTTTTTAAAAAAATTTCTATTATTTTTCTGCTTATTCATGCAATAGAAGTGGGAGGTTTTTCCCAACAAGTGGTATCAGAGCTTTAGATTCGGAGTTTCTTGAATTTCTGAGTACGCTTTGTGGTTGCAACATTTTGTCTGAGCTTCCACATCATAAAAGAATTCTTGAAACAAGCTGCAATGCTTTTGAATAATATAGATTGAAACAAGCTGCAATGCTTATGAATAGTATAGGTTATTCACTATTTGCAGATTTGCTAGGAGTGAATCAGATATGTGTAAAGCTTTATGAATCCAATAAAGTTTGATGTGGAGAAATTTGATGGAAGAATGTACTTCGGCTTGTGGCAAGTGCAAGTCAAGGATGTGCTAATACAATTTAGGTTACACAAGTGCAAGTTAAGCGGTGATGGTGTTTTAGTGCAATTTCGGAGTGATCAAGCAGAGGTTTAAAGAAGAGAGTCTCGAGCAGAAGATAGGATGATGAGAATGCAGACAGTCAGCACATGAAAACAGGGCAGGTTCATGAAAGGGCTATAGATCCGATGCTAACGGTGCCTTTCTCGTTAGGGGAGATGGTGACTTCCTCTGAAGAATGCGAAATTCATCTTTATGGTATGTCCGCCTTACCATGTTAAAGGATGTGATGTCAATGGTTCCACAAGTTTGCACATAGGCATTGACTTGGCGACTATGAAAGATGTGTGGTGGAAGTTATGTCGATGGCTTAAGGACTTCCAGGTGAGCCAAATAGGTAGAAGTTGCACCATAAATTTCAGTAGGGTTTATCAACATGTGACAAAAAAGGAAAATATTGGAAGGTGGTATTCCAAGTGGTCTATTTATGGTGAAGCAGGTTAATTATGATTGTCGGTGAAGATAATGGATGTAGTAGAAGCTATGGATTAATTTATAAATATTTTGGCTTATTTTATTATATTTAAAAACAACCTAATCATTGATTAATTTTAAAAGAAAGTGTATGATATTTCATTTGGTGATATATTAAAAGTTTTGGAAAAAATATGTTATCTTAATATTTTATGTTGAGCTACTCAACATGACGATATGTCTATCGAAATGTTGAAATGTTGTTCGACATGTCATACCTTGTCCTAGATCACTCTATTAAATCACTCAGTACGAGTGGCCCCAAGCATGCAATGGAGCATGCCGTCAAATTCTCCTTAAACTTGAAACTTAATTTGAAATAAATACATTGCTTACACACTTCAACTATTACTCTTCTTAAAACTCCATGCTTGGCTACATGTCGCAATAAAACTGATGAGATGATTTGATCAGTTAATCCTTGTTGAAGCTCAAAAACAATCAATTAGAAAAGTAATTATAATGGGTTGAGTTAAAAAGCCAATGAGTAGTGGGAGTTCATAAGAAAATAGTCTGAGGAAATTATCGATCATTTTAGATAGAATTTAAATTCCATAAATCGAAATAAAACATGAACCATTAAAAAATTCGAGTTATCCCATCAAGAAAATCATGTACTTGTAGAAATATTCATTAACACATAAAACTTATCACTTATGGAATTTTTGCTTTCACATAATTTATAAACCCTTCTAAAATCATAACCTTTTTTTTTTTTTTTTTCTAACGTTTCATAAGTTTAAATTTATCTTTTACATTTCAAAACAATAAATTTTGCTAAAATCATGACATTACTGGAACATTTTTTGACAAATACTTTTCAAAATCACATAAAAATTCCTCTAAAATCACGTGTAATCCTGAATTTCAGGAAATTTCATAATATTTACCTAATGGTAAACTTTCGGTAAAATAAATCAACAACAGTACTATTGCTATTGCTGTTCATACTTTCGGATCATTAGCTGCTTTAACTTTCATTCAACCTAAGATTTTATTAACAATTTAATTAAATTAAAACTTATTTCAAGGAAATATTCATGAACTATTTCAATTTGTTAGGTTGTTCACATGATTCGACAACCTGAACAATCTATACTATTCAACTCAAACTGTAAGAGTTGGATTGGGTCTCGGGTTGAGTATAATATAAATTTTAATTTTTGGGGTGTAGCGTTAAGTTGAATTTTTAATGTTTTTCTTTTTGGACTGTGACAAAGTTTGTCTTTATTTAAGGTTTGTAATAGATATAACAGGTATTGAGTATCTAACATTTTATTCTTATAAGCTTTTAGTTATTAGACACGTGTTGGAGTACAAAAATTTAAGTATTTTAAATTAAATAAAAAAAATAGAATAAACCGACCATGTTGATATAGTCTTTTGGGGGTGTTTGGGCCAAGGAGTTGGGAACTCCACTCCTCGTTTGACTCTAAGGAGTTCGTAAACTTCACGACTAAAATACATCAATTTTATTTAACTTCTTGCACTATGGATCTCAAGAGTTGGAACTTCCAAATCAAAAACCATTCCGGACCTCTTAATTTCTCATTTCTCCTTCTCTCTCATTCAATTTAATGACCTTGTCCTTTACAACCAATTAGTTTATTTAATTTAAGCCATTAAAATTACTTGTCTTCATTAAATTACCAAATGTACTTTTGTCCATAATTTCATGGTTCATCCCAATTGTCCCATCTCGTCGTCTTCTTCTTCCTCCAACTCTTTACCATCTCTCTTTTTTTTTTTTTTTTTCTTTTTTTTTACTCTCTATTCACCATATCTCATCTTCCAATTCACCCCCTTCATTTCTTTCTCTTTATTTCCTTCTTTTAATGAATCTCTACTTAATTACTAAGAAGAAGCTTGATTGAATAATAAACTTTTCAAACTATAAACTATATGTGTTTGTGTAGTTCTTTTTAGTGTTTTGAGTACTGAATTCATTTACTCTCAATCATGCATTTCTTTTTTTTTTTTAATTTAAACAATCATTTTACAAATTTGTACATGTGATGTTTCTAGTTAATTCATTTTTTCCAAAATTGTTTGAATTCTTACATGATAAAAACAATTTTATTAATGCTAAATTAATATAAAGAATAACTATAAAATGCTGTGAACTAATAAAAAAATTAGGAATTTAACGTTTTGACGGAACTTACACTTTTGTACCAAGCACCAACAAAACGAGGTTTTATTGGTGGTTTTAAATTTATTTTTAAATTCAAAGCTATTTTTAATCTTTAAATTAAGATTTTATTGATGGTTTTATGTTAAAAGCACCAAAAACAAAAAAACTTACGCGTCAACAAAATTCAAATTTGTAGTAGTCATAATTTAAAATAATGATCGTCGGAGTTCATAGAGTGGCCTATGTCAGAGGTCATCGGAGTTGCTCGTCAACAATGGTGATTGAATGTTGCTGGAGTTAACTACCAGAGGTGGTCGTAGAACTTACTCCGTATGAATTTCTGTCTTTTTCTTCCATTTTTTTATTCAAGTTTTGTTTGAAAGAAAAAAAAAAGTGGAAGGCACACTTAATTTATTTCTTTCTATTCAATTCTTTTTTCTTTAATTATTTTTTAGAGCCGGCAGAGACAATAACACCCTCCCAATTACCAAATTTCTCTTTTCTACCCTTACCCGACAATTCAACTTTTACTTTCACCTTTTTACATTAAAAAAAAAGGGTAAAAAATGGTTCATTACACACAATTTCAGAAAAATTATTATAAATAAAAAAATATTAAACTATTTACAGATATATAAATATTTTATTATCTATCAGCAATAAACAATGAAAGTTTACTGTATTGATGCATGATTTAGCTCATTTTTTGGGGGAAAAAAAAAACTCAACATTTAATCCAATGACCATTTAATCCGACATTTAATCCAATGATCTTTTTTATACAAATTAAGAAGGGTAGAATTTTGTGATCATTTTCTCTATATCCTCATGCTTAGATAAAAGATCACCTTTGCTATTCACAAGAGTAATAAAATATATCGGAATTCTTACTTAAGATTTAAGAAGCACAAATACATCTAGAGAATCAATTTGACACTACATAAACATGGTGACAGGTCATTCAGACATCACAAGTTCTATAAATGTAATCTTTTGAAGTTTAAGATAGTTTATTATATAGAGAGACATAACTTTATTTCTTTTTTTAATTATTTTTTCGATGAATGAAGATCATAGTATAGATAGGCTTATAGCATTTACTTTGTTCATAGACAACATAGAAGGCATGACCTTTGTGTTTTTGAGGCCTACCATTGATAGAAACTTCATCAATTAATGGGTCTTTTACCTTTTCTTTTGAAATTGGGACAAACACTAAATTATTGTAGATTTTTTTAGGAAAAAAAAATGTTACTTTTTTACTCTAAATCCTTTTAATCATGGGGATGTGGGATTTCCTTTATTACCTTTTCTTTTTTCTTTATTTTATTTTATTTTATTTTATTTTATTCTATTCTATTCAGCTGCAAAAGGGCAGAAAGGAGATTTATGAGATGCTATGCTAAATCTTAAAAGTAGCTTCCATCACAATGACCAACTTAATCATGTGAAATGCCTTTTTAATTAAAGTAGCAAAATTTTTTGGATTAAACTTTGCCTTCAGGGGTAGGTTTCTATCTAATTCATGAAATTTGTGGTATTTTAGTTTTAATGGTTAAAAATGTTTTTTTTTTTTAAAAAAATAATTAGAATACTTGCAACTCCGAACCTAATTTAATTGGTTAAGATGTATATTTTTTATTAAAACAAATCTTAGAACACTAAGAAAACAGAAAACCTAAGTATCATGCCATTAGTTATTTTAATACTTGTACAAAAGTGCTCAACTGAGCATTAAGTCATGTTACACTCCTCTTTTAAATAAAATATTAAATATCTCTCAAACATGATTTATTGATAATTGACTCTGGCTTTTTTTTCGTATTTGATAATCATTTTAGTTTTTCAAAAATTTTTTCTCCCAAAAATTTTACTTGTTATGGTTTTCAACTTTCTAGGTAAACATTTGAATTATTTGTCAAACTTTAAAAACAAAAATAAGTTTTTGAATATTGCTTTTTTATTTATCAAATAGTATTGGTTGACTTTTGAAAATGCTTCACATTAGTAGATATAGTAGATGGATTTAATGTTCATAAGCTTAATTTTTAAAATTAAAAAAAAATGTCAAATAGTTACCAAACAGAGTTTTAACATACTCGTGTATATATATATAATAATAATAATTAATCACATTGTTTTGGAGTGAAGATACAACTCATTAAAAAAGTTTCTTTAAAAAAAAAGAGAAGAGGAAGGTATTGATGGACTATCCTTTTAAACCAAGTATTTTAGAATAGCAAATGTGGATAAATTTAACGTTTTATATTATGGGCTCGTTTATTTTAAAATAAATTAGATAAATTATTATAAATAAAAAAGAAATCAAACTGTTTATAAATATATAAAATTTTTACTGTCTATCAGCGATAGACTTTTATTCTATCAACAATAGATAGATAATAAAATTTTTCTATATTTATAAATAATTTGATTCATTTTCTTATATTTGAAAATATAAGTTAATGCATAACATGAAATCTAAAAATAACTTTTTCTTTTTTCATGCTTTAGTATATTACCTTAAAATTATTTTAGTAATTTGGAATTCAATACTATTTTAGTAATTGATAAATATAAATATTAAATGCATTAGGATTGAACTCTTAAAATTGAATCCACTTCTTAAACACACCAATTTTAATATTCATGTAATTATGTTTTTTTTTTTTTTTTTCCTTATAGAAGTCAAATGCTAGTGTGTACTTTCTCTTGAAGTCCGAAACACAAATCATTTCTTAATCTATTCGTTGTATTAATATTTATAAATAAAATAACTCAAGTTTTTATTGAAAATATTACTTTATAGTTTATGTTTTGAAGTGAGTCCGTAAACAAGCCATAAAATCCTTGAAGATAAGAATGAATAAGAAAGACATTGTGACCCACTCCAATCTGTTGCCATTCTAATTAAATATTTTCCTCTCAAACCAAAATTTTATCAAAAAAATGTTTAAAGACCCCTTTTTAAAAAAAAAAAAAAATTGATTTCATTCAATGCCCATCCTTTGAAATTTGATTATTTTTTTAATTGTTAAAGCTACTTTTGGTTCGTAATTTTTATTTTGTTTGTTAGATTCAATGCGTTTCTTTGTTTTTCCAATCTGTGTTTTGATTTTTTTTTAAACTTTTATGGACTTCATTTTTTTTTTTTTTTTTGTTGAAAAGGGGGACTGCAACAATTTTATGGATAAAATTTTGGTTTGAGAGGAAAATATTTAATTAGAATGGCAACAGATTGGAGTGGGTCACAATGTCTTTCTTATTCATTCTTATCTTCAAGGATTTTATGGCTTGTTTACGGACTCACTTCAAAACATAAACTATAAAGTAAAATTTTCAATAAAAAATTGAGTTATTTTATTAATTTATTTTAAAACAAAAAAAAAATTAAAAAATGATTTGGGTTTCGGACTTCAAGAAAAAATAAAAACTAAAAACTGATTTTTTAAAGAAAAAAAAAAAAAAAAAAAAAAAAAAATTGATTTCATTCAATGCCCATCCTTTGAAATTTGATTATTTTTTTAATTGTTAAAGCTACTTTTGGTTTGTAATTTTTATTTTGTTTGTTAGATTCAATGCGTTTCTTTGTTTTTCCAATCTGTGTTTTGATTTTTTTTTAAACTTTTATGTACTTCATTTTTTTTTTTATTTTTTCAAGTTCTAGATTGTAGAGCACGTAAATTTTACAACTTTGTGTTGTGTTGTTCAAAAGCATCCACTTTTATTGTTTACAAAGGTATATTCTGTTTAATGCTCAAGTCAATCTTTTATTATTATTTTGAGTTTACTAATTTTAAGTTAATTTGATTAGTTAGTTTTTCGAGGAAAAAAAAAGTTAACCAATTATAATAAAGAATTAATTATTAAAACAAACATCTACAACTATAAAGTACAATTAAAAATATTTTTACTTAACTCGCATATGATTCTAAAATTATTCAGTTCGGTTTGATTTCAATTTTGAAAAATCGAAATTAAAATCGAATTGAACCGTTTTTAACTGATATATATGTATATACATGTACGTATACATATATACATATATAAAGTAGCAAAACTAAATTTAAATCGAACCAAACAATAGATATGCAGTTCAGTTTAGTTTGGTTTGAACGATAAATCAATTTGGTTCAATTTCACATATAAAAATTTTAAAATTTTTCGCTCAGTTCAGTTTGACCACCAAACCGAACTGTTCCTACCCCTAAATATGCACAATACCCTTTTGGTTGGAGAATGTCACCTTTCATGCAATTGCATCTCTGCTCAACTTAGACATGGTGCATCATGTTCAGTTAAGGCAAACTGGCATTGATATTAGATAATATGAGATTTTATCTCAAAATTAATTGGGAATGAGTGGAGTAATTTATCTAACTTATTAAGAGCCTGAGGTTCCTTGATTTCTCCAACGGGAGATTCTCAACAATTGGGAGATCATATTTATTAACGGTTGTCGTCGGTGTTTCTCGACCTTCCGACACTCTTGACTCTGCCTATATGACTTTGGGAGGGTGTATTTGTGGACAACTTTTTTGCTTCGATAAATAGTCTATTTATTATTATTCTTTTTTTCTTTGTAATTTCAATTTTTGTACCATAATATTTTGAATTTTGTGACACAAGAATAATACTTATCAAATTTTGTTGTACCTAAAAATAAAATATATTATAATCTCATTCAAAATAACCAGTTTTGTTAACCATAAAATTTTTGTTTACATATAAAGTATGAGAGATAGATAAAATAAAATAAAATAAAATAAATGGTCCGGTCATACATGCATCTTAATTATTTTGTTACTTGTCGGCATAATCTTTTGTGCTTACGTTGACTGAAAAGCACCTAACAAAGAAAAAAATTATGGTATGCTTGCATTGAGCTTGGGCCGACTCATTAAATTAACTAAAAATCATTTTATTAAAATTCATCAAGAAATCCCAAATTTTTTATTCAATGAGCTAAACTCAAAGGTTAGGCCATGTGTTTGATAATTGAAGGTTGGGTTAGCTTGATTCAAGCTCAAACAATGTATTAAGTCCTTGAGCTTGAGCCTGAGTTGAGCTTAGGCCTTTTATTTTGGGTGAGTGACTCTTGATGGCTACAATATGGCGTCAAGAGAAGCTTAACATGATAACTATACACCATCGAAGGTTAGATTGTCTCCTGAGGTTAGTTTTCACAACATGTAAAATAGTGGTTTTTTTTTTTTTTTTTTTTTGTAGTGATATATTAGTTTGTAATACTAATGTAGTTAAAGTGCAAGTTTAGGCCCTGTTTTGTAATTTTTTTGTTTTTGTTTTTTAAAATCAAGCATATAAATACTACTTTCAAGTGCTTCGCCTCCAAATTTATTCCTTTGTTATCTGCTTTTGACTAATGGTTTAAAAAATCAAGCCAAAGTTTGGAAACTAAAAAATATAGCTTTTAAAAACTTATTTTTGTTTTTGGAATTTGGCAAATAATTCAACTATTTTACTTAAAAAATATACTGCAAATCAATTTAAGAAATGGAGAGTAATAGACTTAATTTTCAAAAACAAAAACAAAAAATGGAATGAATACCAAATGCAATCTTAGTAATTTAAGTCGAATGAGAAATTTGTGCACGATTCATTACATACCATATATTTATTAGTTTGGTTTTCAACATTGAAGATTTAATCTCTCAATCTCATTTTTTTTTTACTTATGCACTCTCAATTGTGTGTGTGTTTTTTTTTTTTTTTCCTAAATACCTTTGAAATTTAAAATTGTTCTCAAATAAATCTTTCTATTAGAGTGGGATTGGAAAATTTACACCGTAAAAATTAGAAAATATATGTGATATTATTTACCCATATATAAAAAGTGGATATGGTTCTTACCTCTTATGCTTAAAATAAATTATATAATTAATTTTTACTCACCAGTAAAACAACGTCAATATGTTTTAATTTATAGCAAGGGAAATGATGTTACGGAAGTTGGTATGCGTACTTTGAATTTATAGCAAGGGAAGAGTTTTTTTTTTTTTTAGCTTACCTTTACTTTATCTTGTTGGTCTACTACGATATTATGACAAATTATTGTTATTTAGTTCCATCATCGTACATGCCATTATTAAAGTAAAGTTAATTGTCAAACTAAATTTAACTCCACAATAACTAACATAACCTTCTTTTCTAGAGGTCGAGGATTCAATCCCTCATCCCAATAATTGTATTTGTTGATATAGCATAATGTAAAACAATTTGTAAATATAAAAAAATAGAGATCCCGTTCTCGCTGGTAGCAGTCTACCAACGATGGAGTCCATCACTAATAGATTTTGCTATATTTATAATTTCTTAAAAATATTACTATACACTTAATTATTAGTTTTAAAGTGCTATCCATTAACATTAATAATTTATTTTTTTAAAAAAAAAAATCTTAGGAAACTTTATGAATCCTCACAATTTTTTAGAATTTGGAAGAAATTTACAACTTCTTCCTCCTTCTAATTTACCCATTATTATATTATTTTAATGAATTAAAATATCACACTGATAATTGTATTTTGAAGTTGATTCAATTTTGGTTCTTATAATTTTAATTGATTGTCTTTGTATAATCTTAAATCTAGTTTTCACTACTAATATTATTATTAATTTTTTTTAAAAAAATTATCTATTAGTATTTTTGGTGTACATTCTAAAATATATTTACATATTGTATTTCATTGCATACAAATTATCGTTATTAGTCAAACAATTTTGATAAATATTAACTTTGAAGAAAATTGGACAATTGAAAATATATAGACTAAATTGAACTAACTTTAAAGTATGACGACTAAAATAATATTTTAACATTTTACAAATTCATCAACAGGGAAAGAGCAAATTAATAAAGGTCAATACACAAACATTGAAACTTTCAAGGTTTAGATACTAATTTGGTTCTTATACCTTTAGCTATAGTTCATTTTGGTCATTCTACTTTCAAAATATTCATTTTGAGTTCACTTTGATCCTTAAATTTTCAAAATGGGACCGAAATGATTCCTTCTTAAAAGTATAAGTCCAAAATAAACAATTTTAAAATATAGGAATTACTATAAACTAAAGTTGGAATAGAGACCAAAATAGTATTTAAACCGACCTTTAAATAGTTGTGATTAAAAAACATTAAAGATTAAATTAAACAAAAATATCCAAAATATTAGGGACTAAAACGGTGTTTTCAAAAAAGAAAGAGAAAACACATCTCAACGGTTTAATTTATTATATAGTTCAAATTTAAGAAAATAATTAAAATTGTGCCAATTTCAAATTAATGTGGAGAAAGCAAAATGACAATTTTTATTTTCACCCAAACGTGGAGTATGCGCTGTCCTTCACGAGAAACAGGAGAGAGAGCGAGCGAGCGATTTTTCTTCGGCGTGTCATCATCTTTATTTTTTCTTTTGCTTCTTGTTTGTTAGTTCGTCCGGCTTCAGCTTTTTGATTGCTTTATAAAAGATTCCTTTTCGAATTTTCATCAATTTTTTCATTTGGGTTTGTTTCTCTCTCAGATCTTCTTCCACCTTCGACGTAATACTCAACACGAATCACACCCACATTCTCATTCCTCTTTTCCCTTTCCCATTTCATTTTTCATACTAAAATCCTCAAACAAATCCTTCGATTTCATTCTGATTCTTCTTTTTGCTTCAATTCTTCTTTTAGATCTCCCAGACACCGTTTTTTATCACACCCATGTCGAAAGCTGGAGCGTTGGATCTTGCATCGGGCCTTGGCGGCAAGTTGGACAAGAGCGAGGTCCTTTCCGCCGTTGAAAAGTAAAACATTCCCTCTCTCTTTTTACCCCCCAGATTGGTTTTTGTTTGGTTAATGGACTCCCAACTTTAAAATCATGTATCTTGTTTTGTATGTGGTTGTGTTTTGGAACTAGCTCATTCTCTTTTAGAGACATCTTGTTTGAATTCTACGTCTAAGCTTCTGCATGTTCTGTTTTCTCTTGTTGTGTAATTGGGTTATGACCCCTTGATCTGTTTTTGTTAATTTTAGATGTGTATGGTTTGAATGAAAACAGGGCATTCTAGGATTGTGTACAAATTACAATGTTGTGTGCAGTGACATGAAGTGGGAGTGGGAAAATTGTGTAGAATTTCTTGAATTGGATTAAGTTTTGGCCTGATTTGTTGTATTTGAATTGTGGTTTGTTGTATCTTTGTTATTATGACCTCATTCTGTTCTGAAAGTGTTGCATTGTTGGATCAGGTATGAGAAGTACCATGTCTGTTATGGAGGTGAAGAGGAGGAGAGGAAAGCCAACTACACTGACATGGTAAAAGAAGATTGCTGTTCTCATTATCTTTCTTTTTGAAGTTGCCATAAAGTAGAATCACCCTCTTTTCCCTTTTTATAAGGTCCTGTATTATGTATTACTTCAGGTTAATAAATACTATGATCTTGTTACGAGCTTTTACGAGTTCGGTTGGGGTGAGTCGTTCCATTTTGCACCTAGGTATGACGTACTATCTTCCTCCTCCTGCATTCAAAAGACTAGAATGTGTCTCTGTCTTCCGCAATCTCGAATCTAAACATGCATATTTTCCACTCTAGATGGAAAGGTGAATCTCTGCGGGAGAGCATCAAGAGGCACGAGCACTTCCTTGCCTTACAATTAGGTTTGAAACCTGGATATAAGGTTTGTGTTTTTGGGTACAAAGATGGAGAAATCTTCTTCGTTCGTTTCAAATTATGGAGAATAACTTTGCCTATATTCTAGGTGTTGGATGTTGGATGCGGAATCGGTGGACCACTTAGAGAAATTGCAAGATTTAGGTGTCATTCATTAGCTAACTTTGAGTCTTCTTTTTGCCTTCAATTGATGATTGATACTAAAATACATATCATGCTACCTACCTTGAATTGGAATTATATAATTCTAACAACTGCATTGTTAACAATCTCAATTCAACACTTCGATGCTGGATCGAGTGTATATAATTCTGTACCTTCTGTTTTATCTTTAAGTTTATGGTAAGTATCTCATATCATATGACACGCTGTTGCAGTTCTACTTCAGTTACTGGATTGAACAACAATGAGTACCAGATTTCAAGAGGAAAGGTAGTTTTTTTTTCCTAATCCTTTGATGAAGGATGTCAAGAACATTGTCTCTTAGAAATATCTTACTACTGGTTGTAAGATTTTGTTGATTTTCCTTGTTTACCTTTTTCATTGCCCCATTCATCATAATTACTGTTCTGCTATTATTATGTTATGATCAAGCTCTTGCAATAAGGTAATTGTACTTTTCACTTTTACTTCGTCAGGAATTGAATCGCGTTGCAAAAGTGGACAAGACTTGTGACTTTGTCAAGGTTGGTTTTTTGTAGATTATGAATAATCTTTCAACAATTTGTTTTGTTTACAATTTTAATTTGTTTGCATTTTTTTGGAAAAGGAAAGATGAACAATTATGTTTCCAAGGTTAATACTTTATTCATTTTTTCCATGCTGCAGGCTGACTTCATGAAAATGCCATTTCCTGACAATTCATTTGATGCAATATATGCAATTGAAGCTACTTGTCATGCACCAGACGCAGTAAGCCTTAAAAATACATTCTGAAGTGTTAATTTCAGTTTACATTTCACAGCTTACAGCAGTAATTGTTGATCTAGCATGAGTATCATCTGCGAGATTATATGTGTGTTAGCCATCTTGGTTTGACTTTTTTTCTTGTCTTGCAGTATGGGTGCTATAAGGAGATTTACAGAGTACTAAAGCCCGGCCAACATTTTGCTGCTTATGAATGGTGTATGACTGATGCTTTTGATCCAAACAATCAAGAACATCAAAAAATAAAGGTAATTTGGCTTCATCCCTTCTATTTAGAGATTCTTTGATTGTACCGCGCTGATTGATCCTATACGAATTACATTGACCAAGTTCCAATTGTGCAGGCAGAAATTGAGATTGGTGATGGTCTTCCAGATATTAGGTTGACAGGAAAATGCCTTGAAGCTTTAAAACAAGCAGGCTTTGAGGTTAGTTGGAACCTCGTATTATTAATTTCTAATTTAATGAGAGACATCATTATGGCTTAAAAGCATTGATCTCATATTCATGAGCACATGACATCAGGTTGTTTGGGAGAAAGATCTTGCTGTAAATTCGCCCCTTCCTTGGTACTTGCCTTTAGACAAAAGCCATTTCTCACTGAGTAGCTTCCGTCTAACAGCCCTTGGTCGTTTCATTACTAAAAATATGGTAAGCTTTATCAGATGTGACCTTGATGAGTCTGTTGTTTCTCGTCAATGAAGCGTGAAGGAGAGAACCTTATTATTTTACCACGTATATGCCAGACATTCAGGATGAAGTTAACAAGTTCTGAGTCGGTTCTTTTTGCAGGTCAAAGCACTGGAGTTCATTCGACTTGCCCCCAAGGGTAGCCAAAGAGTTCAAGACTTTCTAGAGAAAGCTGCTGAAGGGCTAGTAGAGGGTGGAAAGTGAGTATACCTTACAATGCTCTTGAAATTCTGTCTGACCTAACATGCTGGATTTGGCGCCCTTTTCCTGAAAGTTCATTGTTCCTTTCTTGTTACATTAGATCGACCTAATAATTTTTAGCAGTCCTCGTAAAATGACCAGGGCAGGGTAAATTAGAGATAAAAAATTTAAAATCTAAAGTATATAATGTAATTATTTTAATCTAAGATGAACTAGGGGCAACCTCCCTCTCCTTCCTTTTTCACCCTGCCCTTGAGACTGACAAATGGTATATAATTTCCTTGGCACCATGATAGATCTTGGTCCATCCATCCTTCTAATTTTGGTGTGTAAAAGAAATATTCTCGGAAAGCATACAAATCAGTCCTACTCTTCCCATTATCTTCCCCCCTCTCGAAAGGTGTCTAGATTCGGGTTGTTTGAAGAAAAGAGCCTCAGGGAGCGAGTGAGAATACCAGCTTTAGGTAGATTAATAGAGGAAGGGGAGAGGAATGAGTATTTGATTTTGAATGAGGAACTCTTTTTCTGGTGGATAGTGTTCTTAAGATCCCAACTTCAGAATGTTCTTCAGATATGAACACAATTAAAAGCATGTTGTTCTCTCTTATACTTTATCCACAATGTTCGTTCATTTAACTCGTGTAAGTCGCTCATACGATACCTTCTTAATGTTCTCAGGAAAGAGATATTTACACCAATGTATTTCTTCTTGGCGCGGAAGCCACTTTCAGCCAGTGAGTAGTTTGACAAATGCATAGTAACTTATTTGCTGCTGCTGCTGCTGCTACTACTCAGTTATGGAGTTTTTGCAGTCATCCTGAAGAATATGTTTTTGGCTTAATTTAACCATTCAATAGCATTTTTTTTTTTTTTTTTCTTTTCCTTTTTGGTGTGGGGGGTAAAGTTGCCTTTTGCTTTTCTGGAATTAGTTTCAAGTGGATCATCTTGGTTCCTAGGGATATGATTAGTCTGAGCCCTTCTGCTTTCAATTTTCTTGTTTGTTCTGTTTATGCAATAAATGAGTTTCTTTCTGTTCTTATGTGGGATGTTCTTCTTCTTTTGCCAATTTTGATTCTTATTTGTTTTGCTTCTTATTTGTTCCATCCATTATCGGTATACCTTTTGACGAAAAGATCGTCATGGTGAATATAATTCGTTCAAGAAGAGCATGAGATCCTTTGAATTATTTGTAGATGTCAATATTTTACTTACTATAATATTGAGATTTCGACATATTTTCTTTTCTTTTTTCCTTCATATCTGCAAAGGTCCGAGTCAACTTAGTATTTTCTCAAGGTTTTGTTATAAGAAAATAATAGATAAGTATGCTGCTCAATACAAAATTTTTCAAATCTAATACTCAGAAATACCAGGCAAGTTATGATTTTTCCCCCTCTCTACTCTATAAATTCAAATCTTTCCTTCAACTCTTTGAGAAAAAAAAAAAAAATGATGAAAAATATATGAATTATGAAACCACGTCCATGTGTTTGTTTAGTTAATTAATTTGTTAGTTTTATTTTTAAAATATGAGGTCATGCTCATCGATACATTTGAAATGATTTAAAAGTTTGTTATTAATTACAGTTCAAGGATAAAAGCTATAGTAATAATTGAAGTAAATATGAAAGGAGAGTAACCTTATGGTAATATCACGTGCAATTATTAATGTGAGCTTGAACTTTCAAGTTTAAATTTGGGAGTATATTTATTCTCCTTAAAAAAAAAAAAAAAAAGGGAGAGAGAAACAATTAATTCAGTCATTCAGATTCAGATTCATTGTGATTTATTGTCGGGTATGTTTGGTCCTCCGTTTAAGACAAGTAGAGAGTAATAAATAAACTACTTTTTCTTTCGAATATAGAAAATGAATTAAAATATTTTTTATATTAAAATATTTATAAATATAACAATATTTCACGCTATAGACTATTATCTATAACTGTCTATCGCAGATAGACTGTGATATTTTACTATTATTTGTAAATATTTTTAACGTGAGTTCTTGGCTCCTAAAAATGTTACCAACAAACAAAGACTATAAATTAATTACTTCTCAATATTGAAATATATATATATTTCTTAATTTGATTCCTAATCTTTTCAATCTTTTAATGTTTTTGTGATATGCAAATGTATTTATGTTTTAATGAGTGTTTTCAAATATAGTAAAATGAGCAAACTTATTGATATATACGGTAAAATATCATTGTGATGCGTTGATAAATATTGATAGACATTTATTGTTGTCTATCACTAATAGGGAGTGTCATTTTCCTATATTTAAAAATATTTACAGCAATTTTGTCATTTAAAACAATTATCCATTTATTAAATCAAAATTCCTCCTCATCATGTATATTAAATTTAGTGGAACAAATAATAATTTAATATCTTTTTTTAGATAATAATATCATTTCTTTTTAATTCAACGTATGAAGATGAATACTAGAATCTCTAGGCGCCCATTTGGTAGACAATCTAAAAACATAAATATGTAAATATGAAAATAGAGTTGTCTTTCATGTTTTTAGATATGGATTTGGAGGAATTGAATTTCAATTTAAACAAGTATTTTAAATATATTTGGTATTATATATTTATAAACCATAAAACTAGTCGTAGTTACCCATTAAATTTTAAATTGAATATGAACTATTATTAATTAATTTATGAACATGTTTTAGTTAAAACCTTTTGTAAAATTATTATTTTGTAATATTATATAATTTGTTATAAATTACTTAATGTGTATCTTAATGGGTAAAATGTTGCTACCATAGATATACAACAATGATGGATGATAGTAGTATATTAATGCTCATTGATAGACAATGATATTTTGTTATATTTGTAAATAAGTTGACTCATTTTTCTATATTTGGAAACGATCCTATTTAATTTTTTTTTTTTTAAGAAATTGGATTTATAACATTGAAGATTATATTTTTAAACGTTTTTATCTTTCTCTAATATATTTCTACACTTTAAATTTTATAATTCATAATTTGTAAGGTTTGGATCACATAATCTAAAAACAATTTAAAAAAACATAATTCATAATTTGACTTTTGTCTTGAAGAGAAGGAGAGGGGTTATTTATAAAATAGAGCAACATAGAAGCCAGCGTATTAACAGAAAGGGTTAGGTATTGATCTAATTTTGAAGTCGGGGTTTACATTAATTTTTAAAATTACTTTTATTAAAGTTTAAGGACTAATAGTGATTTTTTTTAAAAAAAATATATATATTCTCAAAAGTGTAGTCATACAATTTTAAGCACTCGAAATAATCTATTTCTCAAAAATAAATTTCTCTCACAAAATAATTTGAGGAACACGAAGCTTTGAAGGAAGGATCGACGATACAAGTTGAAGAAAAAAAAATTCAAAATGATTGAGAGATGAGAGAGTGTCCAAAGATAAAGATTTTTCTCTTTAAAAAATATATATATATATATATATATATATTGTGAAAAACATAAAATACTTTAATAATAATAATAATTTGTTGTTATTTGTTCAATATTTTTTTTTATCTGAATAATTTTTTCATCAAATCAATAACAAAGAAAGTTATTTTTAAATTTTTTGTTGTGTATAATTTCAATGTCCAGAAATTTATTACCATATCATCAACTAAAACAAAGTCAATTTATGATTACTTTATTTTAATTCAAGGATTAACTATTTAGGTTTTGAAAATAAATAAATAAACTTAGTTTTAAAAACATAATAATTGGACTCACCTTTGTGTCTCTTATTTTCTTTAAGAATTTTTTTTCACAATAAAGTTAGTTATGATTAACAATATTTAAGATCTACGTGTGTAATTTAGAATAAAATTCAATTTATGTTCTTAAATATAAATTAAGATTATTAGAAATGGTATAATTTCAAATAGAAAAAAGAAAATTATTTTAAATGGTAAAATTGCTGAAAATATTTACAACTAATAGCAAAACATCACAGTCTATCTGCGATAAACCGAGATAGACCATGATAGACAAAGAAATTTTGCTGTATTTGTAAATATTTTGGTTCCTTTTGCTATATTTGAAAAGAGCCATAGGAAAAAGAAAAGAAAAACTAACGGGTGTATTAAAATAAATATAAATTTAAAAAAATTAGCTATGATAACTTTTTAAAAACTATCTATTACAATTTTATAAATATTTTATTATCTTAAAATATAAACACCTATAATATTTAATACACACTTAATTTTGAATTTAATATTTCATAAATAAAATTGAAATATAAAGTGTAAAGCACGCAGTCCATAGTCCAAATAAAAGTGTAAATCGATCCACCATAAAACTTCAAAGTTTAAATTACTCAAAATTTAAGGATGCAAATTGATATTTTATTAATTTTGTACATCTTATCATAAAATTAAGGTTGAAACATCACTTTGGTCTCCATAGTTTAAAGTTGCTCAATTTTAGTTCCTATTTTTTCAATTGTCTAATTTTATGAATCTTAAATTTAGTTTCTCAATTTTAGTTCCTATTTTTTCAATTGTCTAATTTTATGAATCTTAAATTTAGTTTCTCAAATTAATTTTCACAGAAATTGATTAAATAATAATAAAATATGTGAATATATTTTCAAAATTTATAGTAAAAATACTATAGATAACAAAAGGTTTTTAGAAAACTCAATAATAAACTATATTTTAACCTAAAATCAAACAACCCATATTTGAAAATAGAAAATAAAAAGGAAAATTGTTACAGATGGCCACTCGAAATTTGACCTCACTTTAAAAAACGCTCAAAATTTGGCATTTTGCTGATGTCATCATACAGTGAATTTACCACTTTAACTCTTCTTTATTCTTTGTGTTGCCTTCTTTTTTTTTTCCAGCTTTTTTCCTTTTCTTTTTTCGTTTTTTCTGCTTTTCATCTTCTTCTTTTTCCATTTTTTTTTTCATTTCTAGAGATTTATTCTGTTTATGTCGCTCTCTGTTTTTCCGACAATTTCCCTTTTTTTCTTTTCTGGAGATTTCTGTTTATGTCGCTCTTCTTTTTTTCCCCCATTTTTCTAGCGAGATTTTCTTCTCGCCTTATTGTTTTTCGAAAAAAAAATGTAAGTTAGAGCGTGAATCAGAACAAGAGGAAGAAGTGAGAGTGAAACCTCGAATGAAGGAAAAAACTACAAAATTGACGAGGAAGAAGCTAGAAGAAGAAACGAGAGGAAGAAGCGAGAGTGAGAATTTGAATGAAGGATTAAAATTCAAAGGAAAAAACTACAAAATTGACGAGGAAGAAGTTAGAGGAAGAAACGAGAGGAAGAAGCGAGAGTGAGAATTTGAATGAAAGGATTAAAACTCAAAGGAAAAAACTACAAAATTGACGAGGAAGAAGCTAG
Source organism: Citrullus colocynthis (assembly GCA_031780015.1). Taxonomy (NCBI): domain Eukaryota; kingdom Viridiplantae; phylum Streptophyta; class Magnoliopsida; order Cucurbitales; family Cucurbitaceae; genus Citrullus; species Citrullus colocynthis. The sequence goes on along the minus strand of QLSR01001496.1, from coordinate 1,815,004 downwards.
AGGAAGAAACAAGAGGAAGAAGCTAAAGGAAGAATTCAAACAAATGGAAAAAATCAAGAAAAAATTGAAGGAGAGTAACGTGAATTGAGAAACGAGGTGAAGGAGAGAGAGGAATGAGTCCATAACGAGAGGAAAAAGCGAGAAATCTGGGTTGCATTCGGTCTCACCCGTTTTGGGGTCAAAATAGTACTTTCACATGTAACTGAAGTAAGTAGGAGACTAAATTTCGAGTGATTTTTAAAACAAGGCCAAATTTCAAATAGTTTTTAAAACAAGGCCAAATTTCGAGTAAGCCCTGGATATAGACTATTGGTACAAATTTTCCAAATTAAAAGATGCTCATTAAAAAGTAATATATATAAAAATCTCCCATTGAAAAACCCTAAAACCCAAAACCCTCAAAAGTCGCCCGCTCCAATTTTGCTGGGAGAACACTCAAAATTCCCTTATTTTCCCGTTTCTGAATTTCGCAGTTGCTCGAAGTTAAGTCATCCATGGCTACGGAGATGGATGTTGAGCATAGGGAAACAATCAACAATGTCATGATCCTCTTGACAGACCCCGAAGGCACGCCTTTGGGAGCCCCCATGTATCTTCCCCAAAATGCTGGGCCCCAGCAGCTTCAGCAGATGGTCAATAAGCTTCTCAACAATGTAAGCTTCGTTAAAAGCAACGTTTTCTTTCCCTTCCCTTTAAGCTTGTAAGCAATTATATTTCGAGGAAATTGAAATTGAATTTATATGAATTGGAATTAGCTGAATTTGTGTGAATTTTGATTATCGACGATATTTGATTGGGATGCTTTGAATTTGTTTTATGAGTTCCTGCTTCCGGGTCGTAGGAATGTGAAAACAATGTATTTAAAAGTACTCAGGGGTCGAAAAAGGGTTTGGTAACTTAAAATTTCTCTGAAAGGTTGCTAGTGAGCAAATATTTTCCATGAAACCGGCTTCACATACTTCCGAAGTATTTTAGCTTTTGATAATTCAACTTTTAGTAATCATGAGGAGTGAATACCATGCGTATGTCAAGTTGATTTCTAATTCCTATGGTGAAAATTTTCCTAGCACTTTATTTATTTATTTATTTATGAAGAGCCGACTTTCATTGGAAATGAAAACGAAAGAATACAAGGGCATTAAAAAAAAATACGAAGCCATAGAAGGAGTTCAATTAAAGGAAATGTTAGTTAAGAAGATTTAAGACCAAAAAAATAATTAGAAAAAGACTTTGTCACCGATGCCAAAGATCTTGGTATTATATATACCAAAATAATAGACTGTTTTGGAATTGTTTAGGAGGAGAAGCTACCGTATGCTTTTTACATATCCGACCAGGAGCTTCTTGTTTCACTTGGTGCCTACTTAGAGAAAAACAAAGGTAACTGATTGCTTGAATAATGCTTGAAAAAGCATTTTTGGACAAAGTTATTCATTGATTACATTCACGTGGTGGTAAAATTCATTTTTATGGCACATGGGCTTAGTTTTTTCTCTTGGACATTTTTGCAGTGTCTGTTGAGAAGGTGCTTACAGTAGTTTATCAGCCACAAGCAGTATTCCGCATACGCCCTGTTAGTCGATGTTCAGCAACAATTTCTGGTACTTTCTGATTTCCTTCTTTTTTCAAAGTTATATGTGGTTACCGTTGTGAAGGTTTAATCACTCCATTGTGCTTTTGTTTCAGGTCATGCTGAAGCTGTTCTTTCTGTTTCTTTTAGCCCTGATGGGCGACAGCTGGCAAGTGGTTCAGGTGACACTACAGTTCGGCTATGGGACCTTAATACGCAGACACCATTGTTCACCTGTACAGGTAAGAAACACATCTATGCCGCTAAGTTTTTTGGCCTAATATTGAAACTGTTAAATATACTAGATCCAAAATTAATTTCATTATAGGAGCCTTAAAGGAAATCAAATGAATTTAACTTCAACTTTTTCTTTTTTAAAATTTATTTACTGAAAATTTTCCTTCAAGGTATATGATATGTATATATTAGTCTTCCGTAGAGAGTAAAAGATGTCTGCTTCATATGTTTCATTGTGGTTCAGATGTGGGTGTTTATTATGGCACTTCCCGAGGTTTGAAAGATGCCGTGTTTTTGTGTGTTTTCTTTAACTTTTTTTGAACGAGTGTGTTTTCTTTAACCAGGGAGCAATGTAAGATGCTTTTCCATTTATTAATATCCATAGTTTCTGAATCAAGCTAAAGTCGGGAAGTTTTTCTCTCAATTCCTAGGGCATAAAAATTGGGTTCTTTCTATTGCCTGGTCACCAGACGGGAAGCATCTTGTAAGTGGGAGCAAAGCTGGTGAACTTTTTTGCTGGGATCCACAGACGGGGAAGCCATTGGGCAATCCACTCACTGTAAAGACTTTTTGCCCCAATGTGACCATATTTTTGAAATGTTTGTTAATTTTGATGACTGTTTTGCCCAACTGAGAGTCAAACCAGCCAAACCAAAATCTGATCTAAGTTTTTGACTCATTGTCACTTTTTGCATAGCCCTATTCACATTGTTAGATGTTTTTGGTTGTTAGTTAGCAAAACAATTTATATTATGCTCTATGGTGAATGGTACTTAGAAGTCTATTATAGTTGTAATAGTATACACCGTATAGGTTAAAATGCTTAAGCCACATTTTTTTTTTTTGTAACTAAAACCTCACGATTAATGCTTATTAGTGATTTGAAGGCCATTCTTTTGTAGTTCTGTGGGGTGGGTTTCCTGTACTAGAGGCTCTTTGTTTGTTCTCATTTTTGTTAACAAACTATCACTCTGTTCCTTAAAAAATAAGAGATTGGTTATGGTTACTTATTGATAAGGATAAATCTAACATCTTTGTGGCATTTTTCATTACTCACTGATACCTAAACAATGATTAAATAAAAATTACTTTTATACTCAAGGGCTTGCTGGTATGAAATCATTAATCATGTTTGAAACTCATGTTATAGGGCCACAAAAAATGGATTACTGGTCTTTCATGGGAACCTTTGCATCTAAGTGCACCATGCCGTCGCTTTGTGAGTTCTAGCAAGGATGGTGATGCACGCATATGGGATGTTTCTTTGAAAAAATGTGTTATCTGTCTCAGTGGTCATACTCTTGCAATAACTTGTGTCAAATGGGGTGGAGATGGAGTTATATATACGGGGTATGCTGATGTTCCTTATTTTTTTCTATGTTACTTTAAAAAATAAAATGAAAAATGTAACGAGAGAGTGAGAGAGAGGAGCCACTACAGAAGCATTCTAGTATTCTTGACACTGTTGAGTTTGAACATCTGTGTACAGCGTACTTGAGTGCGATCTACTTTCTTCCATCTAATAGTAAATGAAATCACTTCATACCTGTGCATGCATAGAGTCAGTTTGATAACTGACCATGGACTAAATTTATACTACTAAAGGCCAAATCTTCTGCTTTCTTTCAGTCTGTAGAAATGCTAACTTTTGGTACGATTCGTTGCCTATGCAGTCAATAGTCTGTAGAAATGCTAACTTTTGCTTTGGCATTAAGCCGCACTTAATTTTTCTGAAGACTGATAGCATTTCCAATTTTTCTTGTATTCTGAAATTGACATGTTTTCTCTCAAATGCCCCAGTTCTCAGGATTGTACTATTAAGGTTTGGGAAACTAAGCAAGGAAAACAAATACGTGAATTGAAGGTATGCTGCACTGTGTACCATTTTCTGTGCTATGAATTTTTAAAATTATTATTATTATGTTATTTTGGGTTAAAAACATTAGAAGCTATTCATTCCTTTTGGGATCATATTACTTTGAGAGTTCAGTAAGGGCTATTTTGTTGCTTTATAAGCTGAAGGATCTAGTTACGATGAAAGTTTTACCTTTTCTTATTTTAAAGAAAAAAAGAGAGAATTTGTATTTATTGTATTCCAATTAGTGATAAGCCATCTCAACTTTTAACATTCTCCAAAACATGTTTGAAAATTTGGTTTGGACCTATTTTGTTTTTCACAAAGATTAGTTCAGTATTGCTCATATTGTCATCATTTGTTTCTATCTGGCATTGTGACAGGGACATGGTCATTGGGTTAACTCTCTTGCACTAAGCACTGAATATGTTCTCCGTACGGGAGCTTTTGATCATACAGGGAAACAGTTCTCTTCTCCAGAGGAAATGAAGAAGGTAACCTGATTTGGAGAGTTTTGATTCTTATTTCTAGTATGCTTCCTCATACTTCCTGTGGAAAGAATTTTGTATAAACACAATTTTATGTACATGTTGATGGTTTCTTTTACATAGAAATCAAAATATTTTGGAAGCCATTTGCATGACTTTTTTATAGGGTTATACGTATAATATATTAGGAGGTGGTTCCTGCAAAAATATTGTAGGAGGTGGTTTCGTTGACTCAGGCTTTTGGAAAAGAATTGCTGGTCAATTTTAGTTTCAAGGACATTAGAAAAATAAGAGTGTAAATAACTTCAATCTTTATGCCTATATGAAAAATGGTCTTTTGTAGTGTCCTTTTTGTCTCATGACTTTTGTGTGCCAGCAGCAAGTTGGCTCCTTCCATCTTGTTTGCATATATATGGCTGGTTTACAATTTTGTTTTTAGTTTTCTGTTTAAAAAATTCATGCTATTTTACCAACGGAAACAGTGACTATTTTGGGACTGTTCCCACAATTGTTTTTGCTCTCACAACCGTTTGTTAAACCTATGGTTGGGGATGGCTTGTAAAAGAAAAAATAGTCCTCATGAAACACATTTTTCTGTCCCCAAAGCCCTTTGAGAGGGCTGTGAGTGAGATGTGGTCCCGTATTAGGTTCAATATGTCCTTGTGGGCATTTATGACTAAGCCTTTTTGTAATTACCCGTTTTGTTTTGTTTTGTTGGACTGGAAGCCGTTTTTGTAGGTTGTCTCTTTTTTGTGGGCTCTCCTTGTTTGTATGCTTGTGTCATTTTTCATTTTTTTCATATATGTGTATATATAGTTCGTCAAACATATTTATTGATTTTTCTAGAAGAAAAAAGATTTTAAATCCAGGAAAAGTTACCTTTTTAGTCCTCAAGCTTTTAAGTATAAGTTTAAAAGGTCCCTAAAATAATTCTCTATATTATTTTAAATAATGAATGACATTTTAAATCAGAAAAGTAATTTTTAAAATTTTCTCTTCTCTCTTTCCTCCCTCTTCTTCTTCTTGTCCCATGTTTTAAGGGGTAAGTATAGGTGTAAAAGGTCCCTAAAATAATTCTCTATATTATTTTAAATAATGAATGACATTTTAAATCGGAAAAATAATTTTTAAAATTTTCTCTTCTCTCTTTCCTCCCTCTTCTTCTTCTTGTCCCATGTTTTAAGGTAATTTTTTTTTGTTTTGGAGATTAATAGAAATTTGATTGAGTTAGTGAAGTGTTGCTTGGAATACAATTCAAATAGAAATCTAATTAAGCAAATTAGATTTAAATGTGAAAAAGGAGAGGGAATGAGGGTGGGGGGAGAGGAGAGAAAATAGGGAGAGAGAGAAAGAGTTAATTTTTAAAACATATTTTTCTAATTTAAAAGTCAGATCATTATTCAAAATAATAAAAAAATTACTCGTGGAATCTTGTAAAGTTATTCTTAAAAATTTTGAGGACAAAAAAGATATATTTTAAAAACTTAAGGACTAAACACATATTACTTAAAACTCGGGAGATTAAAAGGGTAATTCTCCTTAAATCTATTTCTCAAATAGGGTTGTAGTTCTATTTTTTTTCCTTTTTTTTTAATAATTAAATTGACTAGAGTGTCAAAAGTACTTTTAGGAACACTTGACTTTTAGAAATTGAGAACTAGAAACAAAATAGTTACTAAATAGAGCCATTGTTTTCTAATCAGTTAACTATCTCTATCACTTAGTACTTTCTTCTTGGATGATTTGCAGGTTGCTTTAGAAAGGTATAATAAGATGAAAGGCAATGCTCCGGAAAGATTGGTTTCAGGATCTGATGATTTTACTATGTTTCTATGGGAACCTGCAGTTAGCAAGCAACCTAAGACACGTATGACAGGCCATCAACAGGTAAATTTCTTTGTAAATGTTTTTTTCTTCCTGGAATATCATGTATCATATATTAATTGTGGCAGTTTCATAATCATTCTGCTCCTTATCAACCGCATTTCACCATGTACCTTAGTTCTGTTTTTTTTGTTAACTGGATGCCACAAGAGCTCTTCATGAAACACTACCATTTGGACATGTCCATTTGTCCTAGTTCTTATTTCTAATGACACTACCATTTGGACATGGACATAGCCAAAACATGACACTATTCAGGCATTCACTATATCAAAGTCTTGTAATTTTTGTGTTGGGGAGGAGATTCCTTGTTCCCTTTTCCTTTAGGTTCTCTGGTTTTTTTTGGACGAATAAAGTCTTCTAATATTTTCATATGCAAAAAAAAAAAAAAAAAAAAAAAAAAAAAAAAAAAAAAAAAAAAAAAAAAAAAAAAAAAAAAAAAAAAA
>QLSR01001496.1:1797975-1808201 GCA_031780015.1 Citrullus colocynthis | reverse complement strand
AAAAAAGGAAAAGAAAAAGAAAAAGAAAGAAAGAATAAGAGTCTGATCTGTTTTTCTGGACTGTTATTTTGATCAGACCAGTCAATATGAAAATTTTTGAACACCTCCCATCATTGATTTGCTTGAACCCTTGGCTAAGCTCATCATAAAATTTTAACAGTATAAAATTGTAAGGTCTCTTCCTTGAGGGAAAAAATACTATGAGAGAAGTTCAAAAGGGAAAAGAATTAATTTTAAGTCATTTCGTGAGGATACTTTCTTATCCCAGTTATACTCTACTTAACATGTTCATTAGATGTTTATCCATGCAAGTCAATATTGATAACTGATATGCTTGTATGAGTATGCCATTTAAAAAGCTTGTGCATTGAGCTTTTTTGGAGTTTATGAAATATGAACTTGTTGCTTATTTTCAGCTTGTGAATCATGTTTATTTCTCACCCGATGGACAATGGGTGGCCAGTGCATCCTTTGATAAGTCTGTGAAATTGTGGAATGGCATTAGCGGAAAATTTGTTGCTGCTTTTCGGGGTCATGTAGGGCCTGTCTACCAAATCAGGTTTGTTACATTTATTTCCTGTGCTTTAGTTGTCCATTCAATTTACTGAATTTATTTATTGTTTTCGCCTTGCAGTTGGTCTGCTGATAGTAGGCTTCTTTTGAGCGGCAGCAAAGACTCCACCCTGAAGGTATTTTGGGTGTATATGTTTTCCCTGATTCTTCCAGTGTTCCAATGCTTTGAGTTGAGTTGCTGCATGATGCATGTTCTGTTTAGATGCAATTGCAACTTGTAAATGAATCAAATGATTGAAGTTGTATCTCTGCGGACTGGTGGTTTTACAAGTGCATCGCAGACTGTTTTTCCACAGTTTTCTGCGTTGTGTGTTTTATGGAGTTTGCTCCATACTACTTTAGGCTAAATGTTGATTTCTATTTGTTTAGATTTGGGATATCAGAACACGCAAATTAAAAGAGGATCTTCCAGGCCATGCGGATGAGGTATTGTTCCATCCTATTGTACGATGCATCGTGGCTCCCTTAAAGCATGCCTCTCGTCCATATACTAAATTTAGTTTTTTTCATTTTGGGCAGGTTTTTGCCGTTGATTGGAGTCCAGATGGCGAGAAGGTGGCTTCTGGTGGCAAAGACAAAGTATTAAAGCTATGGATGGGCTAGGTGTTAGGTGAGGGTGCCAATTCAATTGTAATTGTGGAAGTCAGTCTTAAAATGTGTCACTGAATGCGTGTGTCACAATCGCACTGCCGAAGGGATGTCTAATCGAGTGATATAAAGAAAAGCATAAGGGATGGCAAGCAGAACCAGCATACAGGTTGGGGTTTGCTCTAACATTTTGGCTTGGTGTGGCTGCTGATGTTTTTAGCAGGATTTTGGGTTGAGTCTCGACCACTGGCTCACTCTCTCTTCTTTGGACGATCGCTGCAGATACTGTCTGGAGAATATGCAGTACATGACCTGATATCCTAACTTTCGCTTTGGCTGGTTTGTCATATGCTGACAAGTTTATGTTAACATAATCCACCAGTATTTGTAATTTTCATTTTCCATTGCTTATCATATCCTTCTGACTCTAGTAATAGAATAGATGCTAACTTACACTATGGAATTGTCAGCTGCTCACTATTTGGGCAGTAGATTTTCTTGCTTGAATCGATGAAAGCTACTTAAAGTCGTATTACACTATAGATTTTTAGTTGAGTTTCGTTGAGGAACCATGTTGTGTTATGAGGTTGTTAATCCTTCCTATAAAAATTTTATTATTCAAAATGTTGCTTATAGAACAGTTAAGTTGCTGCAAAATATTGATATAGAGCCTCCTTTGGAACTAGATTTTGTTTTGAAGGACGAACATCTAAGAAAGACATTACAATCGAGATGCTAAACAGGACAAGATTTCTCTCATTTAATCAAACAAGAATTACTCATGCAACCTTGTATTAGTAAGAAACAATAATGTCCTTTATATGTATGATCGAGGAACAACAATGCTTTAGACAATTGGAAGATGGGTTTTTTTTCTTCCCCCCACCTTCGGTTGACAATGTAAACCAAAGGTCTTCTAGTCCTACTTCTAACCTTTTATATGATTTCTTCAGAGTACTTTTGATCATGGAGGTATACTGAAGAAGCCTTTCTCGGCGTATCCAATGTTGTTAACATACAACTATGTCTTTTTACCTGTTAGATGCTTTTTTGATGATGTTGCGAGGCCTTTCTGGAATGGCTTTTGGCAATGCATGTCAATGATAAAAAAAAGATACTTCAAGGAAGTATTTTGGCTTTTTAGACTGACTAGCTTTTTTGTCATACTTTCAGTCATTGGGAAGTACAAAACAATCCTCGGTCAAATGATTTATCAATGTTATGCACACTCAATTCTCGAGGTATAAAACAACTGGAAGATAGCACGATTCTTTAGCATGGTCTTGGCATGTAGTCCTGTTCATCTTGAAGATAATGAAGAGAAAACTATATTAGAACGCGTAGACAGTTATCTCCAAGTTGTTTATTAGGAAACAAACCACAAAAAAAGAAAAGATAAATAAGACTGTCACTGATGTATTTTTCACTCAGCAGATGTAGAAATGGATTCACGAAAATCTACTCTTTGAGTAGAGGAAGAGTCCCAAAAAGGTTGCATGGGCTAAAGTTTAATGCAAGAAAAAAGATTACAAGTGTAGAAGAGTGCAACGTTTAGAAGGAATGAAAGAAAAGCATTGGTGTTTTTTTTTTTTTTTTTTTTTTTTTTTTTTTAATTTTTAAATTGAGTAAAAAATGAAAGAATGGAACGGCATACACGGACAGAAAAACCAACCCATCAAGACACCCCAACTAAAAAAAGGGGTTCCAGCTAAATAAAATGTTTCTTAAAGAATAGTTACAAAAAAGCTTTGAAACAGAAGCCCCAAAGGAACACATGAAATCTCACCAAATACTAAACCTCACAAAGGTCTCTGTTTGTACCTCTAAACACTCTATCATTCCTCTCCTCCCAAATGTCCTGAACCCTAGCAAGCCACAAAAAATGGCCATTCTCTTTGAAAAGCAGATGGAGGAGGAACTCTTCGATCGTCGCACGAAGTGCATACATAAAGGAGAAACGTGCAATTTCCTATTTGATTAGATGATAGAAGTGCATGTATATATATATATATATATGTCTGTGCTGTACATATGGAAAGGCAGATTCTTATGTAACTAGTGCAATGATATTTACACCCACTATACTGAATCACAGCATCTAGAGAGAGAAGTTTGAAACAAGAAAAAACACACACACACACGAGTACAAGGAAAGTTATAGTTCAATTGTTTCAACATCAAGTACTGTTGTTCTTCCACATCAAGATTGAAAAACCTTGCCCACAACTTTATCAAGCAACCTGAAGTAAGCAGTCGACCACGATCTTTTAGCTGCAAAAATGCAGAAAGGAACTAAAATCCCGGTTGCAAATCCAACCCCAAGACTTAGGTAAAACCAATTATCAATCACTTCATTTTTGTGCTCATCTTCATCTCCCCCTCCATCTGAGCTTTCAGTGTCCTGACACACTACAGAAAGAGGGTCTCCACAGAGACCAGGATTTCCACCAAAAGATGAAGCGTTAAAAGTTTGAAATTGAGATCCAACAGGAATCTTTCCTGACAAGTTATTGTTTGACAGATTCAAATAACTCAACGACGTCAACTTAGTCAAGCTTGGAGGAATGGGACCTGAAAGCCTGTTGTTTGAGAGATCAAGAGATGATAATTCGATCAAGTTTGAAATGTTCTCTGGAATTTGGCCACTGATATGGTTTCGAGACAAGTTCAAGGCAATTAACCCAGCTAACTCAGTTATATCTTGTGGAAAATCTCCATAGAGTTCGTTCCCAGAGAGATCAATGCTTATTACTAAGAAAAGGGTCTTAGTGTATCTCAATAATGTTCCTTTTGTATTCAAGACATAGTTTTCTTTGTAGTAAATAGTCGTGTACTTCCCATAGAATAGATAGCGGTCTGTCATCTGGGGTTGAACCATAGCTTTGAAATTTCTATAACCAATCGAAATAGAGCCATTCAACTTATTATCTGCCAGGTCCAAGACTTGTAATGAGCCTAGATTTAGAAGTGCAGGAATTGCTCCAGAAAATTCATTTGACCTCAAGCTGAGAATTCGTAGATTTGGAAAACTAGTTCCGATCCAAGGAGGAATACTGCCCCTAAGACCATTTTCCCCAAGATTCAGTGTTTCCAGACTTGACAGATTTTGGAAAGATGGTGGGAGCTTTCCAGTGAGTATGTTTTCATTTAAGTGAAGAGTCTGAAGCTGATATAACTGACCCAAAGAATCTGGAACTGGACCTACTAAATAGTTATTCTCGAAGTCGATGGCTTTCAACAACGAACAGTTCCCAATTGTTGAAGGAATTTTACCCGTCAAGTTATTCCCTGATAGATTAATGACCTGAAGAATTTGCATTTCTCCTACCGTGTCTGGAATTTCGCCAGTTATTTGATTATCAGCAAGAGACAGAAAGACAAGGTTTGGCATCACGTTACCTATATTCTTTGGTATAGGACCTGAGAAAGTGTTATTTGAAAGTTCTAGCGAAGCAATTTCAAAGCTTGTAAGGGGTATAGGTCCTTCAAGGAGATTGGAGCTGAAATCAACATCTGCAAAGGGAGCTACTTTTAGCGGGTTAGGTAGTTGTCCTTCTAACTGGTTGTGAGAAACGTTTAAAAGAGAGAGATTTGGAGAAATTTTCCAAAACCAGCTGGGAATGGGACCTGACATGCTAGCATTTGAGAAGTCTAAGTACTGAACCTCATTTTGTGAATTGAGCCAAAGTGGAAATAAAGGACCCAAGTAGCATGAACCCATGTCAAGATTTCTCACTTGAAATGGAGGAACCCAATTTGTACTGACGTTTAATCTCAAAGAATTTGAAGATAGATGCAAGATTTTTAGCTTGCTTAGGTTTGAAAAATGTGCTTCAGAGATTGTACCTATCAATTGATTGTTGGAAACATCCAAAACAGACAATTCAGAAAGCTGTCCTATACTCTCAGGGAGAGTCCCATTTAGCTCATTTGCTTGAAGTCCCAATGAAGACAGATTTTTAAGTGACCTGAAGGCAATAATGGGACCTTGAAGAGAGTTATAACCCAAACTTAGTTCAATAATATTTTGTAGTTGACCTAACCACTTAGGCAATCCCCCCACCAATTTATTGTTGGACAAATCTAGGTGCTCCAGGTTAAAGAGTGGAAGTGCTGGATTGCAGTTTTCAGTTCCTTCAAGAGATTCAGGTAATGTCCCATTCAAATTATTTCCTGATAACCGGAAAAAAGTTAGGTTGCAAAGACTGCCAATGGAGCTCGGAATCCCTCCTTCGATGTTGTTCTTAAAAAGATCAAAATAAGCAAGAGAACTCATGTTTCCCATGGAAGATGGAAGCTTTCCATGAATTTTGTTTTGAGCTAGAATAAGAACTTCCAGCCCATTCCATCCTCTTCGAAATAACTGCGAGCAGCTCGCTGATAGATTCTGATTTCCAGAGAGGTCCAACCAGCGCAAAATGGGCAGATCACTGAGGCCAAGAGGAATTCTACCATACAAATTACAATCACTCATACTGATCAAGGTCAGGCTACTAATATTCACTAGCCAATTGGGAAATTGAGAATGGATTTGGTTTCCGGATAGATCTATGACAGAAAGACGAGTGAAATTGACTGTCATTGGAGATGAAGAAATGGAACCAGATAACCCACAGCCAGTCATATGCAACTCTGTTAAATATCTAAGCTTGCTCAATATCTTAAACCAGTCAGATTTCACTGAGGAAAGGTCTATGTTGTCCATTGCTAGATACTTCAAAGACACAAGTCCACCAACCCAATCAAGATTATCAACTATTAGATTCAAATTCTCCATGTCAAGATATTGCAAGCTAGAGATGTTACCCAAACTAGGTGGAAGCATATCGCCAAAGCCAGCATTTGATAAGTTTAAGTACTGCAACTTCTTCAAAGAGCTAAAGAAATCAGGAACTGGGATATCATTGAATGTGTTATAACTCAAATCCAAATATCTCAAAGACTGGAGTTTTGTCAGTGAAGGACTTATCTCTCCACTAAGATTCCAGAACCCTTGCTCGCCCAAGGGATATGGGTTATGAAGATCAATTGCAGTAACAGCTCCAGTTCCAAATTCACACGCCACCCCTCGCCATTGGCAACAGTTCAGCCCTTTCCATGACTCGAGTCGATTGTCAGGATCATTAAGACCATTTTTGAAGGCAATCAAAGCTTCTCGGTCAAGTTTAGGACATTCAATAGACTTTCCATTAATGGTACAGATAAGTTCAGTGGCTAGTAGTAATAGAACTCGAATAGCTAACGGAAGAACTAGGCTGGTCTCCATTGTCAGAACTCTCTTTTACTGTTGCTGAGCTGAAGGATATCAAAGGGACCTCCCTATAAGGTAATTTTCTTTCGTTTACAATCAATTTTGCTACAGCACCTGCTAGAGCACTCGGTTAATATTGTTCTTGGCTAACAACAGAATTCCATTTTGTGATCTTTATGTCTGTGATCCCTCATATAAAGTCAAACATGATTTTTGGAATAAAAAATGAGACGAACATACGAGAAGTAGAAATTGATGTATATTTAATAATGTGTTGAACAAGGTTGCTAGAACCAGGGCAGAAAGTTAGGAAGTTTAGGAATTTAAAATTATTCATACTGTTCTGATCAGTGGAAAAAAGTCAACGATTGATAGTATTCGAAGTCTTTTAAAAATAGTTCTAGTATATTATATCAGGTTTGCTCTGGGACTTGCTTGTTGATCGATCATTTTCTTGTAATTTTTTGTGAAAATCAAAGAGAATTGTTCTGTTTCTTGACATTTTATGGAAAAGACAGACAAGTATATATTTAATCTATCTATTTTATTTTATTTTATTGGTCAACCACGTTGTATCCTGAACTTTGGATAATTTATTTTAAAAATATTGCGTTTTCAAAACAAGTACAAAAATATCTTTGTTGTAAGTTTTATATTTATAAAACATTCTTGAGCTTTTAAAAGTTTCATTAACATCCTTAAACTAAATAAATCAATAATACTCTTATGGTAAGTATATGAGTGGAAATTGTAGTGCTTCTTTTAATAGTACTGCTGAACTTTCGAAGATTCCATTAATATCCTAAAATTCTTCAACAAAAAAGTTTAAAAAATACCCTTTCGTTAGGATATGGACAAAATCATTTATCTATGGACTCATTTTTCTTTTTTCACTTTTTTAATACTCTTCTCAATCTTCTTCTCTCATTCTCTAATCTCTATAACTTTCCTCATTTCTCTTTTTCCTCTCTTCTTAGATGTCAACTTTGTATAAACAGAAAAATTCTATCATTTTGCATGACTCAAACATAATTATAAGAAATTTCAATAGGTAAACAATTAATTTCTTTAAAGTTATTTTGAATTAGAAAAGAACATATTGAAAAATAACTTAAATAAATGCCTTCATAGTTTTTCATATCGATATTGTATAAATATGGTTATGCACATATTCTTTTTCATTTACCGTTGCCCTCAAAACTATGACTCAAATTCTTGATGTCTTTTGTTGTTTATTAAATATAAATATAAATATTTTAACTCACATTCAACAACCAACGTACAACTTTGTTAAAACATTTAAAATCAATAAAATTGATAAAGAGATTTTTAATAAATATATTTTTAAAAGGTTAATCAATAAACGGACACTTATGGAAAGTTTTGGACTAATTCTAAGATTAATTAATTAAAATAGTGATCCAATAAAACAAAACATTATGCATGTGAAGAATATGGAAAATTATTGAGGCCGTATTATTTTGAGATCTGAACTATTTTCAAAAAAATCTTTTAGTTGTAGATTTGATTCGATTCGATGGTTGTACTTTTAAAATGTATATATTGGTTCGTATACTTTTGGCTTTTGTACGTTTTATATGAAATATTTGTTTTCATCCCTGAGTTTGAGAGAGACATTGAGAATATGATTATAATTTTTAGGGTCATTAGTAGCTAGGAGGCAAAAAAAAAAAAGTAATAATAATAAATAAATAAATGTGCATTACCTAATTTGAAGTGATGAAGACTTATGTTGATCATCTTTGCAATTCAAATTACTTTATTTATTGTGATTAGTTAAGAAATTCACATGATCGAAGATTATATACCTCCATCAGTTTTTTGGTATTTGAGTGTTAATTGTTTTGCTTTGTTTTAAGGAGAGATTTTGGTTTTGAAATTTTGTGACATTTGGTGGAATTTTATATTTTGACCAAAAGTTTTGGTTATGTTTGGTTGAAAGAAAATAAGTGTAAGAATTCGGACAAATAGGATAAAAATGACTCTATATTGAAAAAAATATATTTATATAAAGTTGTTTTAAAGTTTGTTCTTTTCTAGCTAACTCAAGATTATTGACTATATTAAAGGTAGGTGCAATTTTTTTAAAAACTTTTCTTTTTCTAAAAGGTTAGGGGTATTAATCCAGCTTTTAGTAGCTTAAGGATATTTTTGAAACGAGGTATTAACGGTTTCCATCATATACTAGCAATGAGAGTATTTGTTAACTTTTTTTTTTTAAAAAAAAAAAAAAGTTTAGGGGTATTATTGATAGTTTTGAAAATTCAAAGGTATTTTTGAAACAAAGTACTAAGGACTTCATTCCAAAACTTATGATAAGGGTGTTTTTAAAAATTGAAGAGTATCATTAAAATTTTTGAAAGTTCAAAAATATTTTAAATACAAAAGACCATACCAAATTTATGAGTATTTTTTATAATTTAGCCAAACGATAAATATAAAACATGGAGGCTATAATGGATTTAAATCTTACGGAAAATTACACTTTCCGTTTATAAAGTCTGAGTTGGGTGGCATTTTTGTCTTTCCGTTTCAAATTTCACATTTTAACTCATAAATTTTGACTATGGTAGGATTTTGGTCTCCGCCAACCATTTTCGTTAACTATTAATAGATAACTGAGACGTAACAATATTTCTTTCTTCATTTTTTAAAATAAAATTTTCTAAAATAATCTTCTTTTTCCTTTTTTTTTTTTTTTTTCACCTCTTTTTCACTATTCCCCATTTATTTTATTTACACTATTTGTCTTTATTAATATTAATAGACTATATATTAATGGGCTCACTCTATTTTTAAAAACACAACTTAATGTGGCACACAATAAATGCAAGGAGAGTTTGAAAACTCAAATTTACTAAATATCACACTTTTTCAAATAAAAGTGCAACAAAAAAAATTGAAAAACAAAACCATCCACTAATTTGGTTTGGTTTTTTAATATAAATTAGACATCTTGGTTTGTTTTGACGAAAACCTTTTGGTTTAAATTAGTTTTTATTGAAAAGATTAGTTAAAACTGAACCAAACACACACACACATATATATATATATATTAAAATTTATGCTTTAATGTTTCATAATTAATAAATTATTTAATTGTTTTATTTGTAGTAATAAATTATCCATTAAAGTAAAAGTCCAAGTTAAAAGGTTATTAAGTATAATCGGTTGTAAAACCAACTTCAAGCCGGTAAAAGAGATGATATTGAGTTAGTTGGAAAATTGGGATGGGACATTATTTTTTGGCGGTAAAACTAGTCACAGTCAGAGAGAGAAAAGACACAAAAATGTGGATTTCAACCTTCAAGATCTCAATGGAGAAGAAGATGAATCAAAATATCTCCATTCCCCACTTGTTTATCTTCCATATATATATATATAATATATATATATATATATCCTCACTCCCATTTCTCTTTCTTCATCACTCCAATGGCGCTTTCTGCTTTCTCCCCCCTTCCATTCCCCGTCTCCTTAGGCTTCCGCCGCCCTCAATCTCCAACCACCCTCCTTCCTCGCTTTTCCTTCCCTTGTGCTTCTTTGAGCTCTTCCTCTTCCGAATCTAAATCCGCCAAATCATCCTTCCCCACTGATAATCTTGTTTCCGCCGATGGAACTTCCCCTCCCTTCGTTGAACCCTCCAGAGCTCCTGACTCCAATTTCAGTTACGCCTTTGCTAACCCTACTCCTGCCGGTGGTCCTCTTCACCCCATTCTTGGGTTTATGCAATCCACTGAATCCTCGATTGAGAGGGTAATTGTTTGTTTGTTTCCCCCCCCCCCCCCCCCCC